>BQNB010004814.1:44999-105623 GCA_026074375.1 Tanacetum coccineum
TGTATACGTTTCGCGATAAATTGCGTTTAGGCACTCCCGGAACCACCAAAACTTTTCTACGCTTCAACAAATACCCACATTTATACCCAATACATAAAAATTAGTCAACAACACCACATATATCTTATGTATGCCGAAAATATGGCCATTGATACAAGAAAAATAATGAAACTCTTCCTTTTGGTCAAAGTGCAACATACTTCATTAAAGCCTACACCATACTTTGTCTCTTTGACTCATAAACCCATACCTAAGACCAAGGACCATCCCTTGAACCTTACCATGTCCCTTTGACTAGATCTACTCCTTTATATACATGTATCTAGTGATGAGAGATCACATACATGCTTATACACTTGGTAAAAATCACAAATCACCTCCCTTATGCTCTATATTGCTCACGGCAATAAGCAAGCTCCCAACCAAACCCATATCAATTTTTATACAACCCATACACTCCTATACACATCCATTCTAAGGTATTCTAAGGTGATCCCAAGCATTGGCTAACCTTTTCCAAGTGTTAATCAAGAAAAGGAAGCTAGGGTTTTTGTTAAGAAAATAAGGGTTTTCTTAAGTGCAAGCTTGGTTTTTAAGGCTAAACAAGGGTTTAGCATTTGTTTCTCATCATCATCATACCTCATAAGGTCTATTTTAAACCTTTATGCTTTCATTTTATGAGTTTTTATGTATATAATGTGCTATATAGTGAAATCACCATTAGGAATACTTTTGAACATGAAAAATATAATTTTTCTTGTGATTATGATTTTGTGCACTTTTTCACATGTTATGATGTTGGTAATATCATGAAATAAAGAACATATAAGTCTTGTACAATCTCGGTTTAAGTATAAAAAGTTCATATGTAAACTTGTAATTAAAAGTTAAGTAAGAAAGTTTATGATTCTATGTAAAGTTACTAACTTGTGATCTTGATGATCTTGGACAAATATGAACTTATGGACAAGTAAATGCTAATATAAGGATGATATATAATATATATGATATATGAGACTTGTGGTAAAATACAAAAGTGGTAAAGTATAAAGAAAATATCAAAAATGGATTCAACAAACTCAAGCAAACATTCTGTCCAAAATTCGAATTTTTACATATCCATTTTATATTTTTATAAGATAATACATTTCACGACGATTCCGAAAAGGTAAGAAACTTGTTAAACGGATTAATAACGAAAAAGTTACGTTAAAAACGAGTTATACGTTAATTAAACGAAGTTTATAAAATAATTTTTATAAAATTTATATCAAACAGCAAGTTTGATATTTTTAATAAATAATACATATTTTTAGGATTCCAAAATGATAAGAATCGTAATTTTTCAATTAATAACGAATGAGTTATGAATTTCGCGAGTTTACGACAATTAAAACTTTTATAAAACTATTTTTATAAAAGTTACTATTCATGACAGAAAGTTATATTTTTGTAAACCTCATAAAATTATAGAACTTTCAAAAACGAGAACGTCCTCGAAAGAATCGTTAAAAACGGAGCTATAACGAATAAAATACGACATTTACGGGTTTTACGACGACGAATACGATTTAAATAAAAGTCACGTCTGATGTGAACAGTAAAAGTTACTGTTCACCAGAGGGTCAAAATATCGAAAATGTCAAATTATGATAACTCGTCCTAATACGAAAAGATGGGCATAAGAAACGTCAAAATCGGGCTTAAAACGCAAAAGTTATGCTAGTTTTACTAAAACGGAAATTATAAACGTTTTTACTTATTAAACGTAATTTTACCAAAACCATTAGTTGGTGATTGAACTATATAGAATTATATGTGGTTATCAAGTACTATATTACTAGGGAGTTTCATAATGAGGCCTCTTCGGATGGCGTATCGACGAGTTGTTGGATTTACGATTTAAAGTGTCCTAACTCCTCGAACGTCATGTCATGACCTCTTAAATTATGATAGCCCGAACGATAGTATGATGTAACAACTATAAGATTATATTCAAGTACTCGGTACTTATATGACCTATGATAATTTAGGTTGCATTCGATCTTTTACGTGACGCTTTATCTGCGATATTTGGATTATCAGAACTCAAGGTGAGTTCATAGCCCCACATTTTTACGATTTCAATGATTTATAATTATGGGGTGAAACATAGCTTTGTTTAACAAATAGGACGCAAGTATTGATTACATGTTTGCACTAAGTAGCGATAACCCAGTTAACCCATTATCATGAACCTGTCAATTGCATAGATGTAGATGGGAAACATTATGTGAGCGCGAACGTTATTTTATAGATCTATTGGAAATGACCCTCCCCGTTCGGTGACTAGCTATCACCGAAACGAACGTTATAGCATGTCTGAATTTTGGATGTTTCGGGTTGAAAACATCTTACGGCTAGAGTACATATTATGCCAAACAAACTGTCGAGCTTCAGCGTCATGAGCTTAGTGTAAATGTAATCTATTTGTGATGCCGGCATGAGTTGCATTATCACCGAGAAAGAGTCCTTGCGTCATAACATAATAATGATTATCAAACTAAGAATTCACCAACATTAAGTGTTGACGTTTTTTTAAGCAATTTTTTCAGGAATCCAATAGGCATTGGGATTCCAGGGATGGCATGCTTACATTTTGGATGCACGCTTAAAGATTTAGGTGCATCAAATTTGGGAAATGTATTGTCAAACTATGTAATTATTCAACAATGAAGCAAGTAAGCTAAATGCTTTTGTAATAAGTCTTTCAATTAAATCCAATGTATCATTTAAACGACTTTTTTGTTGTCGTCTTATATATCTGTGCTATTGATCTAATAAGTAACATGCCCACGGAACCCTTAATTCCGCTGCGACCATCTATTTGGGGTGTTACTACATAAGTAATTTCACAACAACATCCTACAATTGACAGTTCATATAATGGGGCTCAACTTGGGTTAATCGCTACTTTAAGGCAAACACGTAAGCAAGTAAAATATTCACTTGTGTCCAATTATAAAACAAAGCTTGTTCCACGCTCAAAGATACAAATCATTGAAAACATAAAAATTGGGGCTATGAACTCACCTCGAGTACTGATAATCCCAAATATCACAGATAGCCGTCACGTAACTGATCGCATGCAGACTAAATTTACATAGGTCCTTATAAGCACTAATCGCTTTGATAACTAACATCATATACAATCTATGTAGTTTACATCATACTATCGTTCGGCAGCTATCAAAACAACTACATCTATGCAATTGACAGTTCATGATAATGGGCTCAACTTGGGTTATCGCTACTTAGGCAAACACGTAATCAATATAAAATATACACTTGCGTCCAATTTATAAAACAAAGCATGTTTCCACCCCAAAGTTATAAATCATTGAAATCGTAAAAATATGGGGCTATGAACTCACCTTGAGTTCTGATAATCCAAATATCACAGATAACGCGTCACGCAAATCGTCAGATGCAACCTATTTAATTTAAGGTCGTATAAGTACCATGTACTTCGATTAACCAATATCATATATTCCTATATAGCTCATCATACTATCGTTCGGGCTATCATAATTAAGAGGTCATGTAGTGAACGTATGAGGAGCTAGGACACTTTAAATCGTAAATCCAACAACTCGTCGATACGCCACCCCGAAGAGGCCTCATTATGAAACTCCCTAGTAATATAGCACTTTGCTTAACTAATACCACATATAGGTCTATATAGTTCAATCACCATCTAATTGTTTTGGTAAAATTGTGTTTAATAAGTTAAAACGTTTATAATTACCGTTTTAGTAAATATAGCATAACTTTTTGCGTTTTAAGCCCGATTTTGACGTTTCTTATGCCCACGCTTTCGTACTAAGATGAGTGATCAAAATATTACATTTTATTTTTTCAACATTCTGTGATGAATAGTGTTTTTACTATTCACAACAACTATAAACTCGTTTTTACGTTTCAATTAGCATAAACTCGTAAATGTCGTATCTTATTCGTTATAGCTCTGTTTTTAGCGATTCTTTTGAGCACGTTCTCATAATTGAAAGTTCTATTAATTTATGAGGTTTACAAAAATAAAAGTTTCTGTCATGAATAGTACTTTTATAAAAATAGTTTTATAAAACCCGGTATTAACGTAAATCATATTTTTATCGTATCTTTTTCGTTATTAATCCGTTTTTCGAGTTTCTTACCTTTTTGGAATCGTCATGAGACGTATTATCTTTATAAAATGTCAAACCCACTGTATGAAATTCGAAATCCAAACAGCCCCTTTTGTATCTTTTATATAATTAATTATATACTTGTTTTATACATACTTTTCAACAATTTAAAATACCACAAATCCTTTATAACTCATAATATACTTATGTCATATATATTATATAGTCCAAGATCACAAGTTCATATGAAAAAGTGTTAAAAATCATAATCACAAGTAAGTTATCCATTTAACATGTTTAAAACCCTAAATGGTGATTTAACTATATAGAACATATATACTTATAAAAATGAGAAAAGTAAAGACATAAAGGTTTATAGATAACCTCAAAGTGATGTATGATGATGAGAAATACAATCTAAACCCTTGTTTAGATTTTTAAACCAAGCTTGCACACTTGAAACCCTAATTTTCCAAATAGAAACCCTAATCTTCCTTTCTTGCTTCTATACTTGTAAATGGTTAACCAAGGCTTCCAAACACCTTAGTATATCTTAAGGAATAGTGTGATGTGTGCTATGTTCTATCAAAATCAAGGCATAGTTATGAATAAGGGTGTTTTGGTATGTGCCGTGGTGAGTAAGGAGAGAAAGAGGCAGTGAGTTTTAATTTTTGGTAATAGGAAAGACATATTGTTTTCATCAATTAATGCTATATATATGATATAAGGAAAGTCAAAAAAGTGCATAGTGATCAAGAAACAAGATGAGTAATTTAGGGAAGACCTTATGGTCTAGGTATGGCTCATGAGTCCTTTTGTTTCCTATATTGCATATGATCCCATGAAATCAAGGAAGACTTTGCTAGCTAAATATCTAGGTAAAAGAAAAGAATGAAAGTATAACTTGAAAATAAAAGTGTAGATTTTATTTATTAAAGTATATACTTGGAAGTTGTAAGTCTTGTCTATCCCTTTTTAAATGGGGCTTCCCATTTGATAAGTGTGGTAAAAGTTTTGTAAACTTTGATCATTGAAAATAAAAATAAGCATTTGTTGAAGCGTAGGAATATTTTTGTGTTCCGGGTATGCCTAAACATTAATTTATCGCGACAAACGAATACACTTTACGTAACCGATAAAAATCAATGAACAATGACCATAATTATTCTCAAAATAATTATGTAATACTTGATTGATGTAAACGCTTAATTGTTTGTTGCCTGTTTATATTGAATGCAAATTTTTAGCTTACGCGATTTTACTTAATACATGAAATTACAAGCAAACGCGTACGATACTAAAAATAAATAGTAGATATTATTGTACTAACTCCAATGACAATGAAAACACGGGGTGTTATATGTGGTGACTGAAGAGGTGTTGACGATGGGGGATATTGATAAGACTGAACATGTGACGATTGTGCATAGGGTTGAATGCTTGAGACTAAAGCAAGTTGATCATTGGTAGTTGGAGTGATTTTTTCAATAATCAGCCGATCTTGTATGGCATGCTTCTCATGTTGTTTCAAGTATGCATACAACTACTCATAGTTTGTCTCTTTCAGTCCCTTGTTTAGTTTAAAGGCTGTCACAAAGCTATCCCATTCAGGTGACATGTTTACAAACTTAGAGTTTAGCTGAATGTTAGGCATTGTCATTCTGATATTCCTCATGTCATTGACGAGCTTGTGGAACCGGACATAGTACTCATTGATGTTTTCTCCAGGAAGCATCTTGAAACGTTCAAATTCATCATACAACTGAGATTCTCTGTCTTCTTTGGTGAGCTCAGATCCCGCAAGAAGCATTTTGACATTGTCCCAAATAGCTTTTGCTTCAATGTTGTGATTGATGAGCTTGTAGATGTCTTTGGGTAATCCTTGAAGCACAATGTTGGTTGCACGGACATCAGCATCGAATCGTTTCTTGTCATTGTCATTAAGATCATCATAAGTGCGAGGCCTTTCTGGTCCAAGAAGAACACCGCCTTCAGGTGTGGTTCCAAGTGTGTCCCTGGTGGTTCCAAGCTCAAATGGACCATGATCAATTGATTGAAGAATGTAAATTCCATTTTCCTTTCCCCTACAATACAGCCGGATTCTTTGTGACCATGAGTCGTAATCAGTCCTATCGAGCATAGGAGGGCGGGTATCGGAACCGGCCGCTTGAATATCATCGGAATTACTAGACATGATTGATTACTTGTATTATGATAAACTTTGGATCGGTACAATGATTAGTGATTGTATGTTAAAAGTGGTGATTGAGTGTTTGAAGTGGTGAAATGTTGTTCAAGTTTGTAAAGATTACAGGTTGAAATTTGTCTAAAAGTCCAAATATCCAAAAGCTCATAACTCGTTGCCTTGTAACTCGCTAGAAGAGGCTTGACAACTCGCTAGAAAGAAACCAAATGACCAGAGTTCCTGTTCACAAGTCGCTAGAAAATTTGTCTTCAAATAACCTGTAACTAGCTGGACGTAACTCGCTGGAAGAGACTTGACAACTCGCTAGCAAGAAACCAAATGGGCAGAGTTCCTGTTCACAAATCGCTAGAAAATTTGTCTTCAAATAACCTGTAACTCGCTAGATTCAACTCGCTACCTGCAAGAAAAGTTAACTCGTTGACCTAAATCGCTACCTGTACAAAAAGAAAAGTCGCTGACACAGTACTATCTGACACACAGTGTACTATTCTGACAACTCGCCAGTATAGTACCCCAACTCGCTACGAAGATCTTCAAACAGTGACTTAACTCGCTAGGAAGAAAAACTTGTAGTTTCACCAAAAAATGCCTAAAATCACCCTTTTGAATGTTTTTGCTTGGTTTATTTTGCACAACTCATAACATAGAAGCTATAGCAACTAAAAAAACAACAACTTTAACACCATAAACTCAAGAATCAAAGAAAACAAATAACAATACTATAACGCCTTCAAAAACAAACTTTTGATCTAAACTAACAAAGAAAAATGCGCACAACACCAATCTAGCTAATCATCCCATGGGTTCTGATACCAATTGTAGGATACTGGATATCATAACACAAGGGAAAGAATAGGGGTTGGCCGATTTATAGAGAGAGAAAGGAGAGGATTTCTAGTGAGAGAAAAACCATATGTGTGTTATTGATAAAATGAACAACCAACCTCTTTCCATGGCTAGAAAGAGGCTTATATAGTAAGTTACATGCCTTAGAAAATAGGCTATGGTGTGGGCTTACATGTGGGTAAAGACCCGGCCCAAAACCATAAGTCATACGCTTACATTACATCTATGAGCTATGCTATTCTAGATAATACACGGGGTAACCGAGTATTTTTCATGAACCTAACAACAACTTACCACCCAGAAACAGATGGTCATAGTGAAAGAACGATTTAGACTTTAGAAGATATGTTGCGAGCATGCGTGATTGATTTCAGTAGTAGTTGGGATCGACATTACCTTTAGTCGAGTTTTCCTATAATAATAGTTATCATGCAAGCATCAAGGCTGCACCATTCGAAGTGCTCTATGGGCAAAAGTGTAGATCGCCTATTTGTTGGAGTGAGGTTGGAGATAGTCAACTTATAGGGCCGGAGCTGATTCGAGAAATGACGGAAAAGATTGTACAAATCAAGAACCGCCTACTGACCACTCATAGTCATCAAAAGAGTTATGCGAATGTTAGACATAAACCATTGGATTTTGATGTGGGAGACATTGTTATGTTAAAGGTACCACATTGGAAGGGCGTGATTCGATTTGGTAAATGCGGAAAGTTGAGTCCATGGTATGTTGGGCCATTCAAGATCATTGATAGAATTGGTCCCGTGGCGTATAAGTTGCAATTACCTGATGAACTCTATGGAATTCATAACACCTTCCCTGTTTCTAATATTAAGAAATGCTTAACGGACGAGAACTGGTTATCCCGCTTAAAGAAATTTAACTCGATGACAAATTGCACTTTATAGAAGAACCGGTAGAAATCATGGACCGTGAGGTGAAGCAACTTAAACAAAGTCGTATTCCCATAGTTAAGGTTCGTTGGAACTCGCGGCGAGGACCGGAGTTCATATGGGAACGAGAAGATTTCTTCAAGAGCAAGTATTCGCATCTTTTCTCGAACAAGAAGAAGGCGAGTATGAAGAATCGAGCACCGGGACGGCGCTCCTCTAAGGGGAGGAGGATGTAACATTTCGTATTTAAGGTCACTATTTATCTCAAGCTTATATTTAAATTTTAAATTTTATAGAATTTATTTTTAGTATTTTTACTTGGTTTTATTAAAATCGTCAATTTTAAAACTTTCGTGAATCCTACTTTGGAAGTTAACCGTTTATCGATCGAGAAATAAACGAATCCATAATTTAAGCCTCGAGAGCTTATTTACTTTATTAATTATTTTCTGACCTTTCCCGTGTTTAGCCGAAACCGTGTCGAAAATATAGCGTTTTACAATTTTAAGGCTTAAACTAAAACATATTTGGGCCTATCTAACACCATAACCCATAATAATCCTCAAGGCCCACTCCCGTCCCCTCTTTTTCGTTTTGGCCGGCTGCATAAGCCCATACACACCCCTTTTACTTTTTTTATATACAACTATGACTCTTATAAGAGTCCCTCTTGGACTCAAACACACACATACACAGTATATTCAAAACACACATAATAAAACCAAACAACAATCTCTCTTCCTCCCTCTCTGTTGTGTGTCGAACCTCACCCAACTCCACCATCTATCACCATAAAACTCTATAAAATCACTCTTATTCTACTCCAAATCATCTCTACATTAACCAATACTCTTCTTTTCTCCTAAAAACAACATGCAAGTACTTTCTTAAATCTTGATTTTTAGGGTTTTTGTTAACTTTGGTTTTGAAAAAGGCATCTAAGGTTTGATTGTAATAGTTATTGAAAGATTTGGGTAAAATAAAGTTAAGGCCTGAGTTTGATTTGAGTCTTTTGGGTTTCGTGTAGACAAGAAAAGAAGGAAGGAAAAGATTTTGATCTCTTTGTTGGCTTTCATTGTGTAAGTAAGTGATTTTCGAACCTTTTTGTGTTGATTTAATCTTATGTTAAGTGCATGTGTTTGATTTTACTCTTTATGAGCATGCATGGTCTTGACTTATTTGATTTTGATTTGATCATAAACATGAAGTTTTGATGTTTGAGATATTTTTATGAGATTTGTTATGGCATTTCATGTGGATAGATAGTGATTGGAATGAGTTTTGATGGAGTTAGAAGTAGGATTATGGGGCTGTTTTAAGATCAGTAGCGAAAAGAGGTTATAACGAACTACTGTTAAATTACATGGGTAGATAGATATGGGTCTTGGCTATATGTGGCTAATTGGATAGAGCCATATCTCCTCCGGATGAGTGAGATATGGCCGATTTACAAAAACTAGTCAATTCTGGAACATCACTTGGAAAAGGAGTTAAACTCCAGGTTGTTACTCTTAAATGTGGGAAAAGAAATTTGATCTCTGTAGTAGACATATTAATATAACAACTCCATTTGGATTCATCTTTATAGATATCATATATTAGGATTTATGGCCTTTTTCGTAAAGGGTTTCAATAAATTGGATAATTCTTATTTGGATAGTCAGGTTCTAAAATGTCATTTCCTATGGCTCTGGAATTCTTTAGGGGATGAGCCTTATATTTTTCAAAACTAGACTCAGAGGGCTTTCAAGGAGTGAAAGCTTAATACTTAGATCATTCACGGGCTAAGAGTTATGGGTCTATGAAGTAGGGTTAAATTCAGAAACTGAAATTTTACGTCTTGTCTTGAAATCTAAAACACATAGATACACATTGGTTAAACGTAAGTTAAGAGATGAAACTTAGAAGGTGTTATATTGTATATAATCTCAGGTTAGACATCAAGTTAGGAATAAGAACACTTTGATTAAGTCATAATGCAATACTATGCATATCTTGGAAACATATCTCGTGATCATGTGATTTATTTTTACGTATTGATTTCTTTATCATACTAAGTCGCGTCACGTCTTCTAGGTGGTGCTTAGAAGTATTTCTTGCTCATCCGAAGACTCGTCTTACTTATGATCTATTTGCTCTTACGGTGAGTTCCTAGCCTCGCCTTTATAAATTTTAAATGCTTTCTTAAACCCTGCGAGGGAGATACATGATATTTTATTAAATTGAACACAAGTTGTTTTCTGTATGCTGGACCCGAATATATATCTTTATTGCATGAGTAACATTTTCCAAAAGACCTTAATTTTATGAACCATTAATTACCTATGATGGGTAGCCGCTGTTACAATTAATAGATCTATGAGCTTGACAACCCGGTCCGTTTGGGGATACATCCATTACGGGAATACCCAGTCAAAACGGACATATTGTATCGAGATGTTTAGTAGGTATGAGGCAAAGATACCTAACCTAGGGCATAATTATTGAATATATCTTATATGAATCATATTCGTCAATGGGATCGGTGTCACGAGCTCAACGCAATATTTCCTAATAACTTGTGTGTACAACAAGTTATCTGATGATCATTATTTATGCTTGTGTTCTAACTTTTATTCATATAAATTCTATGAATTCACTCAACGTTTTTCGTTGACTTTTTAGCATGTTTTATCTCAGGTAGTCAAGTTTAAAGACTTGGAGCGAACGAGGAGGAGCTTGCGCTAAATTATTTTAAGTTCCATTCCTCAAAAGGACACTAATTTATGGTTGTTGTTTTGAAAACTTTTATATTGGATTTGGTATCGTTTAAGTGGGATAACGTTTTGGTACTCTAAAATTCTTGAATGGAACAATGTTTTAAACGTCTATTTCGAGTCGTTCTTTAAATACTTATGAATATTGTGCTATGAATTAACACCCAATTATTGGTTCTGCTGCGTGTAAATTTGGGGGTGTTAAAGAGAGATGTTGCGTGTAAATTTGGGGGTGTTAGAGAGAGAGATGACTGAGAGGAGGGGAAAGGGGATCGAGTTCGGTTATGGCTTGGATGATGAGGATTGGGGGCGATTGAATAGATTTGGAGCTGAGATCGTTTTGTGATGTTGAGTGGAGATTTGTAGAGGGCGATTGTGTGATGAGTGGGGAGAGGACAGAGAGATGGATGAGAGATGATGGTATGGTAGCTGTGAGTCTTGTCCGATCGAGTAGAGGATGATGCGGACTGATGGTGAGCTGTGTGATGTCTTGTAGGCGGAGGCTTAGAGATTGTTTCGAGAGAAAGGAGATTGAATGAGTGAGCGCAGTGGACGAGATGTGTAGATTGGGGAGGAGATTAGTGGATAGAGAGGAGTTGGATGAGACCGGTGTGAGAAATTGAGGTATGTGATGTGCATATTGAGTTTTCTGAGGAAGAGAGTTTGGATGTGTGCGAGAGATTGTTGGAGGGTTTTGGTGAGGGATGTGAGGTAGAGATAGTTGGATGGTATGGAATTGAGCTAAGGGATTGAGAGATGAGGTTAGGGCAAGGGAATGGTGTTGGATCTGAGTGATGAGATGGCCGTTGACTCTGAGTGAGCAGGATGGAGAGAGAGAGTGGTGATCAGTTTGTGCCGAGTTGGAGAAACTGGGGGGTTGAGGTGGCGATTGGAGGGCTTTGAGTTAGAGAGAGGACGATTATTTCGGAGGCAGTACCGACTGTATTTGTGCGTTGACGAGGATCCTTGAGTGATGGAGTAGTTTGTTCGCGAGATACGGAGAGACGGGAGGTTTGAGCGAGAGAGAGCTCTGTACGAGAGAATCGATGATTAGAGAGTCAGAGGATGTGCAGGAGAACTGAGTAGCGGTTAAGATGAGACGAGAGGTGGTGTGAAGTTTGAATGGATGGACGAGAACAATGCGGAGGAGGTTGGGGGCGGGCTGAGAGACGTTTCGTAGCGCGTGAATGGAGACGGTTAGTTGCAGAGGATTGGAGGACTTGCGAGATTGCTTTTAAGAGGAGAGAGATGAGAGTGAGAGGTCGTGTAGGAGAGCTTAGAGGAGCGAGGGGGGGGATTCAATCTGAGAGAATAAGATGAGTGTTGACACGCGTGAGAGATGGAGTTGAGAGTAGTTTTTTTACGGATAAAGGAGTTGAGAAAGGTGTAAGGAGGAGAGTTGAGTGAGAGATGTTCGAGATATGTCATTCTGGAGGATGAGACGTTCAATGGAGAACGAGCGAGAGACTGGGTGAATGGGGTCAGAAGACGAGTGAGAGGAGCTGTTGGTGATCGCTGAGGGAGACCTCCGCCCATTGAGGAGAGGGGCGTTTGACAGGGAAGGATGGAGTGACGGCCTGTGATTTGGAGAGTTTGGGGAGAGTTGGATATGAAGAGATGGCGTTGAAGAGAAGGTGAGAGGAGATGGGGATGATGTCCGAGAGATGATTTAGAAGAGATGGATTGAGGAGGAGTTGGATGGTTGCTCGTTGGAGAGGGGTAGGAGAGGGGAAGAGGGAAGGGAGTGTTGGAGAGGACTGACTGGGTTGAGAGATTTATAGAAGAGCTGGAGAGTTGAGAAGAAGTCTCAGACTGAGAATGAAGTTTATGATGGATGAGGGTGATTTGAGTTCGGAGAGATCGCGAGAGTTTGATCGATGAGAATTGAGTATGTGAAGGTTTTGAGGATATTCGGAGATCCCAAGATAGTGTGGAGAACTCGACGACTGACCGGAGAGAGGAGTTTGGATGAGACTGAGGAGAGACTTGATTGGGTGAGAGAGAGAGAGATGAACCTTCGCAGAGGAGACTGAGGAGAGCTGAGATTTTGCTGAGAGTGAATTGTTGGGATGAGGAGAAGATGGGAGAACGACGTTGGTAGATCACGTGGAGACTGAGAGGGGGTGTCGGGAGGAGGTGAGAGATAGGACCGATGAGAATGCGATTGTAGTCGTTTGATTTAGGAGGAATTCATTGACCAGAGAACTTCTGTGAGATGATGACGCGATTTGCGAGCCTGCGTTGTGTCGGATGAGAGTTGGAGGTAGCGGGAGGACAGCGTGGGTAGGATGTGGGATGATTGAGAGATCTCAAAGAGATGATGGAGAGAGGGGAGAGGAGATGATCGCTACGAGTTTTCAGAGGATGTTTGAGCATTGTAGGATGTGCGAGGGACTCTCGGAGATGAAAAATACGGAGATTATGGGATTTGTGATGATGCATTGAGGAGGGTTGCACGTAGGTGTGGGGTTGATATTGTGCCCGATTCGTGGGAGAAAAGAGATGAGACGCGTTGTGATGACTGAGATGGTGACGCCGCGAGAGAGGAGGACTTTGGAAAGGAGTTGTAAGGTTGTTCTGGGAATGAGATTGAAGGACTTATGGTGAGAGCAATGTGTAGCTTAGAGGATGAACGCTTGGAGAGACGATGGGATTAGGAGTTGGCAGTGACGATGAGTCTGAGATTTGGAGAGGGGAGGATATATGAGAGTATCTTGCTTTTGTGATGATTGATGTTGCTGCTTGTGGTATTGGGAGAAGTGAATATGAAGTGAGCGATGAGCTATTTAGATGGGACAAGTGATTGTGTTGGATGGTTAAATGAGTATGAGTTTTACTGATGTATAGGAAGCGGTATAGAGTGAGAGAGGTAGAGTTGATAGAGTAGAGAATTTTAGAAGGAGGGAGGAGATATGGAGGGGGGTTGAGAGATTAAGCTGGAGGAGAGAGAGTAATTGAGAGGTCGGGATGTAGTGTGTGATTTGAGAGATGTTGATTTGAGACCTCGGGATTTGTGTATGTATGATGAGGAGTGTGAGATGCATCATGAGAGACTGTGGGAGAGTTGAAGATTTGTGGAGATTATTTGACTGGAGAGATTTTTGACGAGGATTTCGAGACGGGGAACGAGATATGTGCCGGTGGGCAATGGGGAAGTGAGTAAGTGACGAGGCTAGAAGGGATTGACGTTTTGCCGATGAGAAGTGGGATGAGTGGTGAGGCGCTGACTGTTGGAGTTCTCGGTATATGGTGAGGAGCACCATCGGGAGAGAGCGAGAGCGAGATGGTGGGCGTGAGTCCGAATTGAGACAAATTGATCGGAGTGATTGTGAGACGACGAGAGTCCGTTCTTGGTTTAGAGTAGAGAAGGGATTATAGATGAGGAGAAGATAGTTGCTCCGAGTTGACTTGAGACGCATCGGACGTGTCGGGATGCTCGAGACAGATTGGATGACGTGAAGGAGATGAATGAGACTGAGAGGACGATTTCTGAGGGTATTCTGGAGCTTGAACGGGTGAGATTGTCTGTGTCAGCTAGTGATAGTACCTGACTTGAGAATCTGGATGTAGAATGTGGAGGGAGATGATAATGATACCGATTTTGGACGAATGAAGTGTTGTTTCTGATGTGCGATGGAACCGAGATTTGGTGGACGTATTTAGAGTGAGAGACGGGAGGAGTATTGACTGAGAGTTCACTCGATGTGACGAAGATTCAAGAGAGATTTTCTATGAGTCCGAGAGACCCGGGGATGAGGTAGTGATCGGAGGAGGTGCTGTTAGTTCATCTGACGTGTTATTGCCCGAGTGGGTATGAGACGTGACTGATCGAGATGTAGAGGAGACGTAATTGGTGATTATTAGTTCCGGATGGGAGCTGGAGATAACGAAGAGGAGAGGTGATTGGTGAGACTATTGACGTATGATGGATGTATGATGGCGACAGATGGGTGTGGTTTGAGCGATGAGTGTTGACGGATGCTTTGAGGTAGAAAAGGAGGGTCATCGGAGTGGGAGGTGTTTGAGGGCTTGAGGAGATTGATTAACTGAATTTGTGGGTCGAATGAGGGAGGATATTCGGATTCGATTGACGATCGAGGACGAGATGAGAGTGAGGATGCCGATGGAAAGTTTTTTCGATGAGAGGGGAGATGGGTTCTGATGGGTTGCTGCGATTAAAGAAGTGAGAGAGTAGAGGAGAGGGTTATGATACCCCGAGTTTTCGAATGGGTTTTGACGGATCGGGAGCGGTAGATGAGCGGGATTGGGAAGAGAATTGTCCGGTGTGAGAGTGCCGAGGTGGGGATAATATGTGATGAAGAGACGAGGTGGGTGGATTATGACTTTGTTTGAGATGAGAGAGGTGGATGTTGGTGAGACTTGGAGAGATGATGAGATCTTCGATGAAGATCTCGTTCATGTGAGAGGGAAGAGGTAGTGAAGAGATGGTGCCGAGGAGGGGAGGCGTGAGACGTGAGATGATGACGATCGAGAAGTGGGAGATCGTGTTTTTGAAGAGTTTGAGACATGTTGAGAGAGGAGGATCGGATGACGTGGAGGCTGTCGAGAGAGAGATTGGGTTGGCAGGGAGATGGATGACTGGATGGAGGACGAGTAGGATTCTGAGACATCTGTTTCATTGAAAGATGAGGATTTTGAGGACGAGAGATACCGGTACGTGAGAAATGATGAGAGGGAGAGGATGGAGCGACCAGATTCTGATTGGTTTCGAATTGTTGAGGAGACTATTGATTTTGGAGATTTGCCTGTGTATTTGGCGGTATTCTCGTGAGAGAGATCATTGAGTACGAGTTGAGTGTGTGAGAAGACTTGGTGAGGAGATTGTTGAGTGAGGATGATGGGAGGAGGAGCGAGAGGATAGAGAGATGAGGCGAGGGGTACCGAAGGAGAGGGTTGTTAGCGTTGATTGCTTTGTTCAAGAGGTTACCTGTGATTGAGGAACTCGGAGAGTTGATTACGTGGACAGGAGAGAGAGAAGTAGGGAAGAGAGTTTGTAGAATGTCGAGTACGATTGAGGGAAGATGTTACGTTGAGGAACTCCTCGGTGAGGCGATGAAGGAGATATGGTCAATGTGAGCGAGTCATGAGGGGCTTTGGTTTGACTTGGAGAGTGACGATTTGAGAAGATGTCGCGCACCTTGAAGTGTAGGAGAGGTTTAGATGAGGGGCGATGGAGATTAAATTTGATTACCTCCTGAGTGGAGCGAAGAGTCAGTTATGGAAGTTGAAATAGATGGTAGACCGGTTATGATCGTAGAGTGGAAAGAGTGAGATCTGAGAATAGATTGAAGTGAGGACGAAAGAGGGAGAGAGTGGGAAGAGGTGGTGTTTGTTAGCTTGGTGTGAGTTGAGAGAGATGATATGTGACATTAGAGGAGATGAGAGATGATAGGGTGATTGCGAGAAGGTGGAAGCGGGGAGATCCTGAGGATGATCCAGGTGATAGTAGGAGGACGAAGATATTTGAGGGAGGGGAGAGATATGTTGGAGAGCTGATGAATTTGACAGAGGTGGAGAGGCAGAGAGAGAGAAGTGATTTGGTTGAAGAGTATCGAGGATGTAGAGATTTGCGAATGAATTCGTGCGCGCCTGGATTGATGATGAGACGAGAGTGGGTGTGAGGTGCCTGGAGGGGTGAGAGTTAGAGTAGAGATTCTAGAGGATGTTCGGACTGCTTCGGAGAGATAGATTGGGGTTTGCGGCAGCTAGAGACGTGGGAGAGAGTCAAGGCGAGGAGCCGGATGAGTGATTGAGACGCCTGGAGAGGGGAGAGATTGGGCAGAGTTTGTGATGACGTCGCGCTAGATGGATAGAGAGGATGTACGGAGTGAGGAAGATTTGGAGTCTGGATGTGAGAAGGTGAAGAGTTTTGAGGGTTGATTTGTGTTGGACGAGATGATGAGCATTTCTTATTATGGAATGGATCCGGTTGAGTGTTGCTGAGAGATGCGTGGTTCTTTTGATTTTTGGATCGGGAGAGCGTACCAGATGACGGATGATTGGGGGGGAGAGAGTTGAGTTGGTTGTGGACGATGGCATAAGAGAGAGAGCAAGAGATGTATGATTCGGAGCTACTGGATTGAAGCTTAGAATGAGGGCTCTGATTTTTGGAGAGAAGGTCGAGGGGAGAGATGGAGCGACGATTGCTTATGTAGATTGTACGAGACGTTATGAGTGAGAGCGACGTGTTGACAGAGGTGAGATATGCGGAGAGATGATGGTTGAGAGTGATTAATGAGTTATGGATGAGAGAATGATTTAGATGAGTTTCCGAGATGTTTTCAGAACGATGGAGATTTGTGGTGGGGTAGGTTTTGAGAGAGAAGAGATCTGTTGAAGAGAGGGATACGCATGTTGGATGTGACAGATGAGGAGAAGGAGATGAGTCAACGATGAGTTGAGGAGATTGGTTTAATTTTGTGAGACTGGGTGCCCGCAGATTTTCGGAAACGAGGCTCGAGTGTTAGCCAGAGAGAATTATGTGAGAGATTAGGGGAAGGAAGATGAGGAACGGGGGGAATGAGAGTTTTTGGAGAAGGAGGCGAACGAAGAGAGACTGTACCAGATGAGGAGCGGATGGATGGAGGAGACCGGGAGAGGAGACCGGAGAGACAGATTTACTATGAATGATAAGATGAGATGAGTCATGTCAGTATCCTTTGAGTGACGAGTAGTGATGTTAGAGAGGGATTTCTGAAGGAGCGATGTGCAGTATTGATTGAGAATGGGTTGGAGTGGGTTTTCGCCATCCAGTTATGCTGTAGATATGGAGCAGACCTGGTGAGAAGAGAGTGGATGAGGAGAGGAGGGTTGACGGTACAATAGAGAGGAGGAGAAGAGGGAATATGAGGAGCTGAGGGTGAGGAGTGAGCGAGAGTCGAGATTAAGATGGAAAGGAAAGTTTGATCATCTGGAAGAGAGTGGGGACGGATTTGAGTGATGTTTAGAACTACGCACATAGACTACTCACATATTCTTACGCCTCCATGTATCCCCCCCCCCCCCTCCCCGAGTCGATCTTTAGAGAGGAGGATGGACAGCGAGTGATAGTGAAGGGACGAGGAGGAGATGGGGATCCTGGGGGGTGATAGGAAGAGACTTTGAGATGGATTTGGGAGGAGGAGATATGACTGAGAGTCGGCTTCTGTTCTGAGAGGTCCGAGTTAACAGGGGTGAGAGAGAGAGTGTTGAGGAGGGCGAGAGAGTCTCCGTAGAGCGGGAGCGAGACGAGAGTTTCGACTTGTTCGACGTGAGAGAGCGGGTGGATACGTAGGGACGGGAGAAGTGAGGGAGCGAGAGACTTGATGGACGAATTCGAGAGGGATGGCGAGAGTCGGGACGTTCAAGTCCTGAACGGGAGAGAGTTAGTCGGCCAGACGGGTGTGAACTATTCTGTTTGTGTTGAACAGAGGTACAATGAGAAGTGAGGAAGAGTTCGAGAGCGTAGACGGAGGTGTAGACAGAGAGAGAGTGGAGGAGTCGAGGATTTTGCGGATTTGCGACGATGTGTCAAGGGGAGGAGTTGGAATGAGAACAGGGTGATGGAAAGTGAGTGGACGTTTGAATGAGAGCGAGGGAATCGAGAGGGTAGAATGAGTCTGGGAGGTGTTGAGTGATATAGTCCTGGAGATGAGAGGGGGGGGGGGTCTCCTCAGAGAGGGTGTTGAAAGGGGCTTTCGCTGATTCATTCGTTGTTACAATTGATGGTGATGGCCGTCGACGGGAGAGTTGACTTGATGGACTGGAGCTTATGAGTGGGAGGGAGTTGACTTGGGATAGAGTAGATCTGAGGTTGCGATTGATGTGTTTGGGATGATGATTCTGAGGGAGTGTGCAGAGTGATGAGACCTGAGTACGGTGAGATTGACGCACGTTCGACGAGTGGTGATTGACCTTCTCGACGGGTACCGAGAGAGAGTGTGGTGACGGGTGAGTGCGTGACGATTAGTTCTTGGTGGTGCACTGGACGCGGGACGAGAGTGATGTCTGAGGATTGGAGATGGTATCGAGCTTTGAAGGGGGTGAATGTTGATCGTGGGATGTGCATGAGTCATTGGATGAATGAGAGATGAATGAGTCGACAGTAGTGAGACGATGGAATGGTTTCCCTGTGTGACTGAAATTGTACGCGAGGTTTTGAGCGGACCTTGGACTCATCGGATGACCTATCGTTAGAGATTGCTGTTTGATTGGGTGCGATCAGGAGAAGTAGGAGTCTGATTGCGGTGTAGTATGATTGTTCCAGTGAGGGAGGGGGAGATCTATCCTGGGAAAAGAGAGAGAGAGGTACGTAGCGAGAGAAGAGATTGGGAGAAAGGCTGGAGAACGTATTGGAGGAGGAGATCGTTTTATGATGAACGTGAGAGAGAGGAGGTTCGGGGTTTTGTGAAAGGATGATGATGAGAAGCTGAGTTTTGTTGGATGTGATGGTCGAAGAGAGTGAGATAATAGGAGTGATTGAGATCAATGCTGGCACGTTGTCTGCCAAGATTCATAGTGTGAGATGGAGAGGATTATTGAGTCAGGGTGTGGTCGAGTTGAAGAAGAGAGGGGAGAGTGTGGTGGAGATGGGGGGTTCGTGGAAGTTCGGCTGACGAGGGAGGGTACGTTGGGACTGGATCGATGTGCAGTTGATGGTTGAGTAGAGCTATGGTGGCACGGAGCCGAGATCTGGTGGAGAGTAGACCGTGTCGATGAAACGGATCCGTCTCGATCGAATGAGGTTCTAGAGGTGTTAAGTATCTTCCGGTCAGAGTGGATTTGTCGGTAGAAGGAGTTGGAGTGACTTGCAGAGAGGAGGGATAAGTTTCAGATGAGTTTGACTGAGTGGGAGATCCTTTGCAGCTTTTCTGTGGGATTCAGGTCGGTATGGCGTGAGAGATTCCCTGATGGTGAGCGTGGATAGTGAAGCTTCTATGAGGTGATGATCGATGAAAGATTGCGTGTCTGATACGTAGATTGACTGAGTCTTTTAGGCAGATGACGACGGTGTGGTTAGGCATTACTGAGGGGAGGGGCTGTTGTGGTTGGTATGGGAGGTCCTGGTTGCGGATTTTGGAACGTCGAGTATGGCGGTGTGGATACCTGTTTTTTGAGAATGGGATACTTGGTGTGAGACGGGTGGATACTGGTTGAGGAATAGGATGATAAGGGTGTTCGGAGCAGACTTGATCTTGAGGAGAGAAGGGTGTGCGAGGGGAGATACTGAGGGAGTAGGTTCTAGGTTTGGAGATGGGATATTATTCAAGCTTCCGAGGTAAGTATGACTAGTATGCGAGAATGAGGAATTTGATTGTCATTGGGAGAGTGATGTGGTTTAGAGATATGTAGTAGGAGGGTCTCGGTGAGGTCTTGAGGAAGCTAATGAAGAGTTGTCTTTTGTAACTGACAGAGCTAGGGACCAAGGTGTAGGAGGAAGAGTGAACTGAGGAAACGATTTTGGAGTTTGATGTAAGAGAGATTGGACTTCCCGAGAGGAAGAAGAGGACATTGGGAGAGGTGAGGCTGAGATAGCAGAGTGATTACGTTGAGATGGACTGAGATGTGAGATGAGCGAGATAGAGGGGTGAGCCTGAATGTATTCTGAGCGTGAGAGGGAGGTCCCGGAGTGAGAAGGAATTGTCTGAGAGTACTGAGCAACGAAGATGGAGATGACCTTTGGATTGAGGAAGGAGATGTCCGGGGGAAGAATGATATTGGAGTCCGAGTGCAATAGATTGGGTAACTGTAAGGATGTTAGAGGATGGAGAAGTGGGGAAAAGACTTTCACTGAACCGAAGTGCTGTTGGATAGGGAGGAGTTTAGGCCGCCTGTTGTCGAGATGACGGACTTTATAGGAATCCTTGGAGTTGAGATCGAAGGAGATATGGCGTGACAGGTTGCTAGAATTGAAAGATGCGGGGATTGAGTGATGAGTTATGTCGAATTCGCAGGAGGAGAGTAAAGAGAAGGTTTGGTTTTTGACTAGGATGTAGACCAGTGAGGGGGAAGTTGATGTAGATGAATAATAGGTACTCGTCCTCTTGAGTGGATTTGAGGAAGTTTGTACTGAGAGATGGTGTGAGAGATTTATGTTGAGGTCAGTATCTGGATTGAAGTATATCTGGACTTGCGGAGTTATGAGCGAGTGTGAGTGGAAGAATTGATGCTTGCGGGTGGTGATTGAAGGACGGATTGGGGGGAAGAAATGTGAGGATAAGGATGGCGCCGATCCTGGACGCAGGTCTGCTGGTTTTACTGTTCGAGTCGAGAGGTGGATGGATAGTTGAAGTGGAAGTGATAGGACTGTGGAGGGGATGATCGATTTATACTTTTACGGCAACGTCTGGATAGATCGGCATGGGTTGATAGGAGGTAGGTCTAGAGAAGATGGGCGATCGATGGGTGTATGAAGGAGGAAAGGAATCCGAGAGAGGGAGATCGATTGACAGAGGAGAGAGAGAGGATGAGAGAGAGAGAGAGAGAGAGAGAGAGAGAGAGAGAGAGAGAGAGAGAGAGAGAGAGAGAGAGGAAGGGGGGAGAGGAAGGAAAGGAGGAGAGAGAGAAGGAGGAGAGAGAGAGAAGGGAGGAGAGAGAGGGGGAAAGAGAGAGAGAGGGGGAGGAGTGAGGGAGGGGATGGGGGGAGAGAGAGAGGAGAGAGAGAGAGAGAGAGAGAGAGAGAGAGAGAGAGATAGATAGATAGATAGAGAGAGAGAGAGAGAGAGAGAGAGAGAGAGAGAGAGAGAGAGAGAGAGAGAGAGAGAGTGAGAGAGAGAGAGAGAGAGAGAGAGAGAGAGAGAGAGAGAGAGAGAGAGAGAGAGAGAGAGAGAGAGGGAGAGAGAGAGAGAGAGAGAGAGACCAGGATTTTTACAAGTCGAAATAACGATGCAAATAATACCCATGTGATTTACATTGCTCGGTGTATACATCTTGTGCAAATGAATTCAAAATATTATGTTGTGAGGGTCGTTGGTGATTTTACTTCTAGTAGAGGACGATTGTAATAAATTTATCATACTGAATGCTTCAAAGTCGTTCTGATTTATAATGGTAGGGTCTTTTGATTGTTTAGTGAATGATACATGTTCTCGTGATAGTAACGGATGGTTAATGCAGAGTAGATATACGGTATTCAAAAACTTTAAAAGCTTCAACAGATGAAGATTAATTACAAACTATAACTCAAACTTAGAGAGAATTAACTCACATAAAATTTGCACACTTTGATTATGAGGCGATGCCTCTATTTATAGTACAATAAAGTAGATGCAATAGTTACATCTACAGTAGAGAACCTACTAGATGACCAACACTAGTCATTACATTATTGCTATCTTACTTCATTGTTTACGCTAATTTACATTATTGGTATACTGGCCGACACACCTTACGTTATTGCTACATTATTGCTATTTACGTCACTGCTTATGACACACTAAATTTACATTATGTCTAAAATACAAACTACGCACATTTCCACTCTAAAAAGTGACGTTGTTGATTGTAGACGCGTGGCATCTATAATTATTGGTTCCTTATCTTTCTTTTTTGTTTTCATATTTCTTGTTTGTTAGCTTCCATTATTGGTGACGCGTTGGTTCCTTCTAAACAGTATTGATAGTGGTGCCTTAGAGTTATTGATATGTATTCACATAGCCACTGCTTGAGATCTTCTGGCAATGGTGCTAATAATCCTGAGGACATTTCAAATTGTTCTTCAAAATCAGATAGTACCTTGAATTTGGTTTCATCAATTTTTTATAAAAAATTTGAGTAAATTAGTAAATTCTTTGAACAATAATTAATCCTGATTTTGTCTATCTGTCCTGAACTTGATCCTATTTTTGATGTTGCTGCAAGTACTTCTGTGAGAGAATATGCTAAATCATCCATCGACGTTGTTGTGCGTTCGATATCTTTGTCTTTGGATGGATATTCCTTATTGCTCATTCCGAGCCGTGCTACAGTGATTAATGGTACCAAGTGTTATCGTTCTATGTCAAATATTGGGTAACTGGAATGCATCTTTAAGAATAATTCCCATCCTTTTAAAAAGAATTCTTTGTAACCTTTGATAATGTTTTGTACCTTTAATGTAATTTCTTGTAACTCTTTGAGATTTTTGCCGTTGATATACAATGTATCTAGTAGTCCATGAATGAAGTAATCGTAAATATCCCTTGGTGATGATTCTGGGAAGAATATTGCCTTGGTTCCGATTCTTCTTCTTTTCTTAGGGTAGAAAAGCATAGTTGTGTGTATTTCATTATAACTAATAAGACTATCAAGTATCCTTTGAAACTTTTTGACTGTTGGTCTTCTCATTTCTTCTCTTTCTCTTGTAGTTGAAATGTTCTTTATTTTGTTGACTGCATTTAATTTTGCTGTCTGACTCTGCAAGTGTTGATTGAGAGAGACAAATTATTGTGATTTATGAACTTCTTTTGTGGTGATCGTCTTATATGATTCTGCGAGGGCCTTTTCTGCTGCTTCCTTAGTGGGGTATGATGTGTGCTAAAACACACATCATTTATACCTCGAAAAACACTATTAATCAGACTAAAAATGCTAAAATATGGATAATTATCTTGCAAATATGTTTGTTTGGTATTTTTATGTCTTTCAGGTAAAACGGATTAAAAACAATGCAAAAACAGGAATTTACGGGTTTGTGACAATCAAGAATGCTTAATATTCAAGATCAAGACGAAGTCGTGAAAAAGTCCCTGAGCATGCCATTGGAAAGAGCGCAAGAAAATAAGTCTAACGGTGCCCTCGGATCTTATTGGGCCAGCCTGTAACCCATTTAATGGACCGAAGCCGCCCAATATATTGCTAAGCCCAACAAGCCTTTTTAGGCCCAAAATAAAATTGATAAAAATCTGTTATGTTTATGATAATGACGTCAGGCCACATCATGGTCACATGGCTTGAAATTAATTACCATAAGGTCACATGACTTAGCACTATAGTTAAAGGGATGAGTGAATTAAGGCCACGTGGCGAGGCCAAGTTGTAACTTCATTTCAAACTGTGTTATATCTCTACAGTTTAATCCAAGGGATGATATTAAATGTGTACTAGGTACGTAGCTCAAAAGGGACACGTGTCGCAAGAAGGATGGTGGATTGGGCTTGCATACTTTTCTCAATCCGAGGTCAGACGCACAACAGCCAATGATTGGCTAATTATTTCCTAATCATTAGGACTAAAGTTACAAAAATACCTTCTCATTTAGCTATATAATCACACGCTCTCTCACACTTTGTGGGAATTAGGAGTTAGATTTTTAAACTTTTACTCTTTATATTTTAGCTTATTTTCAGTTTAGTTTTAGCTTATTCTAAATTTCTAAGCTTATTGTAATAGCTGAATTCATCAGCTTATTAAGATTTTGTATCAAGAATGGTTTGAGCTTATTGGAATTAATGGTTTACTTTTTAAAGTGTGTATTCCCTTGTTATTTGCTTCGTACGTTTGCTTATTAAATAAGCTGATTTCGTGAGCTTATTTCCTTAGCTTATTAGTCTCAAAACTCCTTCAAAGCTTAAAGATCATCTCCTATAAGCTCTCAAAAGCTTCTTCGATTTAATCTTTTATGTTTTTAAGGACTTTTCGTTATCATAAGTTCAAATAAGCTCGGATCTAGCTTATTTTCGTGCTTCTATTGTTCTAGTGTTATTAGAAGCTCTTATTATCTGATTTAATAAGCTTCTAAATAGCTATTTGAATTCATTGGAGCTTAAATTGTTTAGATCAAATTTTCGACTAGATTATGTGCTTACTAGAGTGATAAAAGCTTATTTTGCCTCGTTTAGCTTATAGATACTTCTAGTAAGCTTTTCGTGTGTATTGGTTATCCTAGCTTATTAGATAAGTTGTTGTGAGCTTTTGATTGTTGTGGCTTATTCTGATTGCTAGTTGTAGTGCTTACTTGATATAAGTCTCGTTTTTGAATTGCTAGTGCTTAATCGGTTTTAGCTTGTTTAATTCTATCTGCTTACTCGTTGCTTTTAGTTGTTCGTTTAAGTGTAATCGTGTAGTTGTAGTTTCTTCTAATTTGATAAGCTAGTTTAGGCCTTGGTTTAGTTTTTAGAAATTAAAATTGGGCCTTCATTAATAGATTTGACTGTTGGATTTATTTTTGTGTTAATGGACTCGTCAGAATTGGATTTGGGCTTCACTTGTTAAACTGGCCTGCTTTTGGTTTAGTTCATCTTGGGCCACACTAGTTAGATAGTTTGGGCTTGCGTTTGTTTAGACTGGGCTTCGTTTTGTTTGTAGTTGAGTTGCGTTTGGTGTGATGATTAGGCTTGCGAATATTGGTTAATAGGAATTGCAAAATATTAAATTGTTATAAACTGTTTACTCTTAACAGTTTTGTTTATGTTTTGTAATTTTTGCTACCGGTCTACTCATGAGGCGTGGAGCTTAAGGATTTAATAAGCTACATAGAATTTAAATATTTTCTTTAGCTTATTAAATCGGGTGTTATCGTTTAATTACGGCTCTTCAATTCGGTTCCATTTTCTATCCTTTTTCAATTCATTAGTGTAGCTTAGTATAAAATGTTTAGCTTTGCTTATTTGATCGTTATGCTTAGTAAATAGTTTTATTAGTGCTTGTTAAGTGATATTGTGAATTGGGAATTAAGTGTGGATTTGAAAAAAGTTTAGTTGATTAATAATATTTGATTATTTAGATTTGTGGTTTTTAAGTTTTAAAAGGAAAAATCCGAAAAAATAGTTAAACTACACATCTAATAATTAATATCTTTTTAATAGAGTTTTGTCAAAATAAACCAACGGTGTGAGATGACTATATTTTCTAAGGAAATTAATTCGTTAATGAACCTAAATTCACACTTGATGAACTTTTCACATCACTTAGCAAGCATTTTCATCTTATAAATCTTTTAGATCATTCTCGTAGTGTAATTGATTAGTATAATTTTAGTAATAATATTAGTATAATTTTCTTAGTATTAAAAGTAGTTTTAAAACCAAAAATCTTAAAAGATAATCAAGCATTTTGCTTCAAAACAAAAACGTGATTTTCAATTCAAATCTCGTTGGGACTTCGACTCCGAAAGATTGATTATTGTTTGTCCTCAAGCAATTTTCACATCCAACGGGAATTACTATATTATATTACTCGACACGTTTCATACGCGTCAGTTTTTTGCGCCGTTGCCGGGGAGATTTTGTTACGATCATCACATTTTATTTCGCGGCTGATGCCTTGAAGATCCTTTCTCTTTGAAAGTTATTTTTGTATCTATTAAAAATATAAGACAAAAAAAATAAAAATAAAATAATATAAAAATAAAAATAAAAACAATAAAAATTCAAAAAAAAATTTATTTCCATTTTATTTTCTTTTATATAAAAAAGATGTTATTGTCAATGGATATCTAGAAGAAGAGTCTGCATCAACTGGAGAAACATCTGCTCCTCTTGCTCCTAAGACTGCCAAACAACTGACTGCTAAAAGGAATAGAAAGAGTTAAGCAGCATTTGCTTTTTAGCAATACTGATGAATAACTCCTCAAGTTTAATTATGTTGCAGATGCTAAATCTCTATGGCTGCAATCCAAAGCAAGGTTTGGGTGGTAATCGAAGAATCCAAGAAGATTGCAGAAAAAATGTCTAAATAACAGTTGAAAATTTACTACTGCCATCAAATGAAAGTTGGACAAGGCTTTATGATAGAGTTCCAAAAACCATAAGTCAATTGGTAGGTTCATGGTGCTCCAATATCAAAGGAAGATATCAATCTCAGTAGTTCATAAGAAGTCTTCCTCCCTTTTCATGGAATCAAATTGCTCTAATCATGAAAAATAAAGCCTGGACATTAATGAGATTGATATTGAATGACCTCTACAACATCTTATGGTCTAATGAAGATGAGATGAATGAACGGTCTTCAAGTTCAACTTTCTTACTTCTCAGGAACTTGGCATTCTTTCCACTGAGAATTACGCTAGTTATAATGAAAGTTAGTAATGCCAGTGGGATTTAGGGTTTGTAATGCTAGAGGATTTAGTCAAGTTTAAACTACCCTATGGCTTCATGATGTAGCCGTTGTCTTTCTTTGCACAACCAACAACCAATCCTCAACTTGAAAATGAGGATTTTCAGCAGATTGATGAAGATGACTTGGAAGAATTGGATCTTAGATGGCAGTTGCGCTTGTTGACTGTCAAAGTGATTAAATCATCCGAAGACAGGAAAGAACTTGGTTTCAAAGAAAAAGGACTTTGTTTCACTTGATAAAATCAAAAAATTAAGTGCTGGCATTTTATAACTGTCACAAAAATGAATTTTGCTAGGGAATGCAGAATCTAGAAGGAATCAAGGGAAAAGTTCTATGTTAACCAATAGGCGAGAGGAGCAATGCACCAATAAATGAATCTTCATCACAGGCACTGGTGGCTCAAGATGGTCTAGGAGGATATGACTGGAGTAATGATTTTGAAATAGAACCAGTCAACTATGCTTTAATGGCAATCTCTTCTTCAAGCTCATCAAGTTCTTCTGACAATGAGGTACAAAAATGTTCTAAACAATGTTCTTGAAATCTTTTAAAACTCTTTAAAGAATTTTGATAGTGAAAAAGAAATACATAGCAGGCACTAAGACTAGAAATTCAGCGGTCATGTCACATAGATTATAGGATACTTGTACATGAAAAAGAATGAAATGGTTTGGGGTGAAAAATATGAGTTTCAAAACTATGAGCTTAAATGCCAGAGAAATAAAATAATTAAAACTTAAACCTGGGAATTAGAGCAATTTGTTAGGAAAGAGAATGAGTTAAATAAAAATAAAAAATGGGGAAGAATCGTCCAAAAAAAAATCTTTGATGAATTACTCAACAGTCAAATGAGTGCTAGAGATAAAACTAGTTTAGGATATGGCACACAATTGAATGAAATTGGTATCAATTATGAAATATGATAGTGAGATTATGTTCTGAGTGTTTTTGATGTACAGATAAAGTGATGAAGAGAACACAAGCAAATGATAGTTCTTAAAGCACGATGGGGTTCATGTTGTTCCCCCTCCTTTAACAGGGTACTTACTTAACCCTAAGGAGCTGTACAATAATTCCTTTACAGGTTTATATGATTATGCCATTAGGAAGAAAAATAATTGAGTCAAAAAACAATTGATCTTAATACTAAAACAAGTTAAGAATGTAGGTAGAATCAAAATGAAGCAAACACTCAAAACCTAATACAATCTTATGTATCACTTAACCGAGAATAAAGTTATCATTTAGGAATTTGAACTCAGGTTGTGAGGATGATGTGTCTGAAGTGAAAAAACAGTTAAGTCATGTAAGACTAATGAGACTCAACACTGGTTAAAACTTGAGTGATAAAAGTGCGTCAAAAGAAACTTTTTTTTTTTTTTATCAGAAAATAAGGAATTGGATTTAATAAAATAAACCGGCATTGGTCTGTAAAAGTACTGACCATTTGATCAAAAAATTGTAATTTTCATGTACAAAACAGGTCAGATGCTAAGATGAAAACATGTGGGTCAATTTTTTTTTTTTACTGGTCATGGGTGGACTAAACCAGTATGGGAAAACTACTAAAAGGGTTAATCATTAAAATTTTTCAAAATACCCTCATTTAAAAAAGACTTTTGTCCCATCAAGAGTACTAACAAGAACAGGTTTTGATTCCTCACTGTTCATGTCAAAACTGAGGAAAAGAGCTAGTTACCACAGTTAGTACTGCTAGGTCAGTTGTACTGCTAGGCCTTTTAGTTTCGTTATGTGTGACAATTTTCCTCAAAAATAGCAAAAGAACTGTGGTGCATATTAGACCTTTTTACCCAAGAATGGACAAGTAAGACAAGAGGTCATATTCAACTATCAAGAGGTCTTATTATCAAAACATCTTTTTAGACCCAAAGACTTAAAACAAGATGTTAAAACTTTTGGGGTTCAAAATATGACTAATGCTGGGACAAGAGCAGTAGTTAATACTGGCAAGGGTAAGATGGATACTGACCATAGAAAGTCAAGGTGGGTTTGGAGGCCTAAGGGAAATTACTTGGATCGTGTTTTCCAAGCATTGGATCATTCTTTGCTCATAGAAGGTTGGAGGTATGTTGACCCTGAACACAAGGGATTTCTAAATCTGTAATGGCTTGGGTCCTTAAGAGATACTAATTCTCTTACTTTTTGTACAGGGCAATCCAGAGATCTTGTTACAGGATCATGCAGTGGTGGATAGTGGTTGCTCTAGCCATATGACTGGCAACAAAGCTTATCTTTCAGATAATGAAGATTACATTGGAGGCTTTGTGGCTTTTGGAAGTGATCCTTTAAAGGAGGTATAATAAAGGGGAAAGTAAAATCAGAACTGCTTAATTTAGAATTTGATGATGTTTATTTTGTTCGATGAACTTAAGTATAACATTTTCTTTTGTCTCACAATGTGTTCGTGACACAGAAAAAATAGTGTTCTTTTTACTAAGACTGAATGCCTTATCTTGTCTCTAGCTTTATGCTTCTTGTTGAAAAGTCAAGTGGTAATTAGAGCTCCTTGAAAGGATGATGTGTACAACTAGGATTTAAAGAACATTGTTCACCTCGGGAGTATAACTTGTTTATATGCAAATTGCAACCAGCAATGAGTCTATATTACTGGCTAATGAGATTTAGGTCATGTGAATTTCAAAATTATAAACAACTTGTAAAGGTCACCTAGTCTGAGGTTTTACCTTCAAAATTTTTGTGATTGACCTCACTTGTGTTGCCAATGAGAAGGGTACGCAACACAAGGCCTCTTGTAAGGCCAAGTTAGAAAGAGATCAGCAGGAAGATAGCCCTAGAAATACTTCATATTAGACTTATTTGGACCTGTCTCTGTAGAAAGTATTAACAAGAAAAGGTAATGTTTGGTTGTGACTGATGATTTTAGCAGATTTAGTTGGGTATTTTTCTTAGCTACCAAGGATGAAACATCAGAAATCCTTTGTAAATTTATCATAGGTATAGAAAACGAATTGAATCGTAATGTTAAAATCATTAGATGTGATAATGGGACAGAGTTTAAGAACCATGCTATGAATGAATTCTGTGCTAAGAAAGGAATAAAAAGGGAGTTTAGTGTGGCTAGAACTCCACAGCAGAATGGTGTTGCAGAAAGGAAAAACATGACCCTAATTGAGGCTGCTTAGAAATATGTTAGGCTGACTCACTTTTAACCCTATTCATTTTGGCCAGAGGCAAGTAAATACTGCCCTGCTAGGTAATGTATTGGATATTAGTGACAACCTCAAAATAAGACACCTTATGAACTATTAATAGGTAAATCACCTAGTATTATTAGTTTTAGGAGACATTTTGGGTTGGCCCTTGACCACTTTTAAACACTTAGTTTCCTTTGTTTATTTTTAGGCAAAATTTGATGGGAAATTGTATGATGGTTATTTGCTTGGATACTCTACACTAATAGTAAAGCCTTAGAGTATACAAACAAAAGGACAAAAAGGGTAGTAGAGAATTGCAACATTGCATTTTTCTAGAAGATCAAACCAAATGTGGCAGAGGAATCTTGGTACTAATTTGGATGTTTGATCTGATTTTCCTAACCATTTAATTGTACTATATTCCTGTGTTTTTTTTTTTTTTTTTTTTTTATCGTATTTTTTTTTTTAGTTTTTTTTTATTTTTGTTGTTTATTATTATTCTTTTTTTTTCTTTATTTAATTTTTTTTCCTATTTCTTTTTTTTTTATTTAGTGTAGAAAATCAGGTTAATGTGGATGCAGGTACACAAGATTCTTATGTTGCAGGTTCATCAAGAAAAGATAAATAACCTACCCAGGAATACATATTGCTTCCACTACATTCTCATAGGACAAGGATTCCAGTAGAAGATGTTGCTCCAGCTGCACATGAAAAATATTCTGAAAGTTCTCCTAAAGACAATGATGTACAGGATTAAGAAGATGTTGTTGACAAGGAAGGACAACATCAGATGACAAAAGATGAACAAGTCTTGCATGATGAACTTGAGAAGATGATTGCTCAAGAAGTGATTGCTAAAGCTCTGGATGATGCAACAAGACAAGCTTTTGAAGAAGAAAAAAGGATATTGCATCTTAAAAAAGGGCAGCTCAGGCTACCAGTTTTAACAAACTTAGTACTGGTAGGTCATCTGTTAGTACTGCTACCACGCCATATGTTAGTGCCGCTAGTACTCCCACAGGTGCAAATGCTGGTGAATCATCATTTGTCTATCTTGGAGGAAAAAATACTATTGAGGCATCTACTTCCTCTAATGCTGATTTACTATTGATCACAAAACTAATGTCTGATTTAGAAGATGATTATGATGCATTTTCAAATGATGGCATATTCAATAGAGCCTATGATGATGAGAATATGGGTGCAGTGGCTGATTTCAACAATATGGATGCCACCATTAATGCCAGTCCTATTCCCAACACCAGAATTCATAGGATTATCCAAAGATCAAAATTATAGGAGATCTTAGTCAGCAGTTCAAACAAGAGGAATGATTTCAAAAGGCTTCTTCAGTAACAAGCATTGGTGAGCTACATCTCCAAACAGAATAGAACTAATCACAAAGATCATCAGAATTGTTTGTTAGCATGCTTTCTCTCCCAAGAAGAACCCAAGAATATTTATCATAAGCATTTACAGATGAAAAGTTGGGTTTTTAAAGCCAATGCAAGAGGAAGCTGCAGAGTCAAATTACAGAAGGTTTGGATTAATTGTTGATTTACATCTGAGGAAAAAGGCAATTGGAAGCAAAGTGGGTCTTCAAAAATTTTAAAGGGATGAAGAGAAGTTATTGTTGTGGAAACACAAAGACGGCTTTTGTGCACAAAGGGTTTTTTAGACAGGAGGAGGACAGAATAGGATTATGATTAAGGTTTTTTGCACTTGTTGCCAGGATAGAGGCAATCAGGTTATTTTTAGCCTTTGCATCATACATGGGATTTACTGTCTACCAAATGGATGTTAAAAGTGCATTTCTCTATGGCACTATTGAAGAAGAGGTGTATGTCTATCAACCTCCAGTCTTTGTTGATCCTACTCATCAAAGTCTATAAGGTGATCAAAGCTCTTTATGGTCTTCATCAAGCCCCTAAAGCTTGGTATGAGACACTTTCTTCTTTTTTGATGGAAAATGGTTTCAGGAGAGGTACCATAGACAAAACATTGTTTATCAAGAAGAATAAGAGTGACATTATGTTAGTCCAAGTGTATGTGGATGACATTATTTTTGGCTCTACAAAGAAGTCTATGTGTACAGAGTTTGAAGACCGTATGCACAAAAGATTCCAAATGAGCTCCATGGGTGAACTCACTTTCTTTTTGGGACTTCAAGTAAAGCAACAACCTGATGGAATCTTTCTAAGTCAGGACATGTATGTAGCTGACATCCTTAAGAAGTTCGATTTTTGGTCCATCAGAACAGCTACTATTCCTATTGAGTCTAATAAGCCACTGGTTACGGATGAAGATGGTGAAGATGTGGATGTACATGTATACAGATCTATGATTGGTTCCCTGATGTATTTGACTGTATCAAGGCCAGATATCATGTTTGCTGTTTGTGCATGTGCTAGATTTCAAGTCACTCCAAAAGTTTCACACTTAAATACAATAAAAAAGGATTTTTAAATACCTCAAACATCAACCCAAATTAGGTTTATGGTATCCTAGGGATTCACCTTTTGAACTAGAAGCTTTCTCAGACAGTGGCTATGGAGAGGAGACAGCCTGACAAAAAATCAACAACCAGGTTTGGCTGTCATTTCTTGTGAAGATTGATCTCTTGGCAAGACAGAAGCAGAATATTTGTGGCAAATTCTAATACTGATGGCAGAATATGTTGTAGTGCTCAAATGTTGTGGGCATGTACATATGATAAGAATCAGGATGATGGATTTGGTTTTTAATTTCATAAAACACAAGAATCCTATTGATATTGAGAGACATAAGTGTTAATTAAAAAATCTTGTTGCTTATTATAGGACCAGGCATATCGAAATTTCGATTTCATTTTATTCGATATTGCTTTATGGAAAAGACCTGATGATATAAGTTATCAAGGGAACACACAGGACTCTAATGTTACAGACCTTCTCACCAAAGGATTTGATGTCACAAGATTTAACTTTTTGGTGGTTAGCATTGGGATGTTAAATTTGTAACCACAATTAAGGGGAGGCAAGATATTTGTTGTACAGTTTGTAGATGAATTCCAAGAATAGGAGATGGCTATGATGCTCATTTGGGGTTCACTATACTCTTTGGCATAAGGATTCAAGGTTAGATGTGGTACTAAGCTTAGTTCATATTGTTGCAGAAACTTTGTACTGTTAGTACCAGAATTAATACCGCTAGGCTTACTTAGTACTACTCGAAGATATCTACAGATGATTATGGTGTTTGAATTGCGTGCAAAGCTATGTAATGCAGTTTGGTTTGTTTTTGAGGGCTATTCATATGGTACTAAGTTAGTTGGTGCTACTAGTTTTGGTTAATTTTGGTAACCAAAAAGTTAGTACCGCCAGGCTTAAAGTTGGTACCGTTGGGCAAAGTTTGTACCGCTGAATAGCCGTTGGAGAAAATACCGCTAGGGGTCTAAAGTGTAAATTGCACCATTTCTTTGATCTTGGGTTTGCTCAACCTATATAAACCCATCTCAATTGTACACTTTTTTCACCTAATATCTCTTAATTGCTCTCGTTTAACAACCCTAATCTTTTCATCACCGACAACCATTAATTCATTGACTATGGCAGCTCTTGAATCATGTCCTAAGCACAACATGGTCGCCTACTTAGAAAAGACTGACGGGAATGCTGAATTTCATGAGATCATAGACTTCCTTACAAGCAGCTCAATTCACTATGCTCCCACTGTAAGTCCTGTTGTCTCTACTACGTTTGTTGAACAGTTTTGGATGACTGCTAAATCCACAACAATCAATAATGTTAGGTATACTACTGCCACAGTTGCTGGCAAGCCTGTCTTAATCTTAGAAGTGATCTTCAATTTAATGATGTTGTTGGGATTGATGTGTTACCAAACCAAGCTATATTTGATACCATTCAATTGATAGGGTATGAGGGATATTTGAATACACTTACTTTTAATAAAGGACTCTTTTCTCCTCAATGGAAATTTTTGTTTCATATCACCATCCACTGTTTAAGCTTAAAAAGCACATCTTAGGATCAAATACCTACTAATATTGCAACTGCTGTAATATGTTTGGCCACTAATCAAGTTTATAACTTTTCAAAACTAATTTTTGATGGTATGATGAGGCATTTGGATGCAAAGAAGAAGTTTGTCATGTACCCAAGGTTTATTCCAGTATTTTTTACTAACCAACTCAAGAATGTGCCTGTCCCCTTAGACTACTTCCCTATTAATGCTTTGACTACTAAGGTTTTCTCTTTTATGGTTAAAAAGGGTAAACAAAATTTTGGGAATGTGACCCCTTTATTTCCTTCTATGTTGGCTCAACCAACAGAGGATGAAGGTGCAGTTTCAGAAAGACCATCTGAAACCCAACCCACACCTTCTCCTACTCACCCAAGTGAAGACCAGTCTGAGCCACAGCCTGACCCATTCCTCATACCTTCTTCTTCTAACCCAATTCCTGATTCCATTCCAGAAGGTTCTGGTGGGAATCATGGAGGTTAGTCATCCAGTGATAGATCCCTATCAGGGAATGAAGATGGCCTGACACCCCAAAGTGTGTATGATCTTTATGTTTCCTTGTGTAAACAGGTTACAACTTAAGCTGCACAAATTAAAGATTTAAAGGCTCAGATCAAGTAGCTAAAAAAGAAGGCTAAACCTGTTATCTCACACCATGATGCTTGGATCAAGAGTGTCTTCATGAAGAAAAGATTGGCAAGGAAGAAGTCTTTGAAGACAAAGTTGATGCAGAAGGAGTTGTTATCAAAAAACAGGGGAGGAGTGGGGAAACCTGCAAATTGAAACCCACAGTGCATATAGATACTAGCTTTTGATGATTCTTGATGATGCAATCGGTTATATACATGGAGACTGAGGATGCTCATGATGAGGGGATAGTGAAGGACAGTGAAGAAACAAGAGTAAGTACTAAAGATCAAGTTAGTACCGACAAGCCAAATGAAGGTACTGCTAAGCCAAATGAAGGTACTGCTGAGCCAAATGAAGGTACTGCTGAGCCAAAAGATGGAAATTCAGATGAAAGTGTTTGACTCTATAACTGTTTTCATGAGATGATGAAAACAATTGCTATTTTTTGTTACCATGAGCCTAAATAAGAACCTAAGCAAAAAGGATTTGAGATTAAAGAGATTAAAGATACTGATAGACCAAGAACTACAACTGAAAGGTCAATCTTAACTTTGAAGCCACTTCCAAAGATTGATCCTAAAGACAAAGGCAAGAAAGTTCTTGAGGAAAAAAAAGTTGGATTATGGATGCTGTGAATCAGGATAAGGTGTAAATGAGCTGAAAGAAGTTTAATTGCTTGCTAAGGATGAAGAAATAGCCAGAAAGGTTTCAGGAGGAACGGGGAACGAAGAAGAGGGAGGAAGAAGAAGTTGGCTTGAGGAAGACAGCTCACCTAAAGCTGCATTCACCAAAGAGTATGACCTTTTATTCAAGCTAGATTACATGCAGACAAGATTCTTGCAGAGAAGCTTTAAGAAGAAGAAGAGAAAAGTTCACCTATTGTGCAACAAAAGAGACAGTTTTATTTATGATACCATTGGTGCACAAAGAAGATTTCTTGCTCAACAAAGATCTAAGGCTATCAGAAACAAGCTTCCAATAAGAAATCAGCTGAGAAACCAAAAATGATGACATACTTGAAGTTTATGTATGTAGGAGGTGGATACAGACAAGTCAGTCTTAACAAAAAAAGAAGTTTTTTTTGAAGAAAGAATTTACAATGTGTATGTATGGAAATGAAAAGGTAATAAAAAAATTAAATTTTAAAAAGGTGGGCAAATGAAAAATTTCATTCCAATTGGTTTGCCTCTAAAGAGTTTTTAAAACATTTGATGTAAAGATGAACAAGGAAGCAAGCAGCTGGTTTATGGATAATTATTAAAGAAGAGAAGAGACGGTTTCTGAGAACTGAAAAGTAACTAAGGTTTGTTTTATTTAATTAAAAGCTTTTTCTATTTAAAAATTGAAGAACCTAAGGAGAATATCAGGAAAAGATCAGGAAGGAGACTTAAGATGAAAGCTCCCCAAGAGTCTAAAAGGCAAAAAAAACAAAAAAGACTGATTTCTGATCATATATAAAAAATATTAAAATATAAAAAAAAAAAATGAGAAGAGATATCTTAACTCAAGAACCTTTCCTAAAGGATAGAGTTCAGTGTGAAAGAGAAAAGGAAAAGATTTGATTATGATAGTCCCCTCCCCCCCCCCCCCCCCCCCCCCCCTCGCCCCCCCCCCCGCCCCCCCCGGCCACTACGCTGTTTCCTCCTCCATCATCCAACCTAGGAAAGTCAAAATTTTAGTGATTTTGTGTTTCATTTTTGGAAGAGAGTTGAATTTAAACAGAAGAGTTTTTTTTTTAGAAGCTGATGATGGAGTTCAAAGGTGGAAAGATCAACAGACCTTTTATGAGTTGATGATTAATTTTTTGATAGACTCGGATATGGTTTTGAGATTAATAGTCTAGTAATGAAAAGGTTTAATCAATAACTCCTCCAGAAGGAATTGTTCTACTTCTTTGGGTGTGGGAAGTTGGTGATTGATTTGTGATTATGTTTTGAGTCAATGGAAAGATGGATGAACTTTGGAAGATTCTAAAGAAGATAGTGGATATCAGTAAAGAGTGGATATTCTATGGAAAAATAATTAATGGAGTTCATGTCTTGCGATACTAGAAGATGGTTGGTACTGAGTATCAACTATGAATAGCAGATATAGAATGATTATCTCTTACTAAAAACAATAGAGATGATGATGGGATCTAAAGATTGACAGCTTGTATCTGATGTTGATACTTGTATTTGGTTTGCTAAGTTTATGAGCAACAAATTGTAATGAGTTTGGAGGAGCAAGATGAATGTGAGAAAGGATCTTTGTGGTTGGTTTCATAACCACACAAATTGTGAGTCTTGATTACCATGTTTAACAAAACATAAGAACTGGCTAGTCCATAAGCAAACGACTTGTGATAAAGACTTCTCAAATCCGTTTATGGTTGACATTTACCCAAAACATTGTCTTATGGTTCTCAAACTCACCATTGCTTCAACAGGTAAAGAGTGTGGCCTTAGTCCTTAGGATTCAAAACTCAAGTCTCCTGGTTAAGATTTATTCAAATATGTTGATAGCTGATAGTTTGCTAAAATAAAAACTTATGGTTATTCAGTTGTACCATGGTTATTGGCAATGAAAGCATTGACTAGTCCTCAAAAAGCCACAAACGGTCTTTGTAAAATAAATCAAATCCCATATTGATAGTTGATAGTTCTTTAATCAAAAAACTATAAGGTGTCAATTCACCTTGTAGTTTCAATTATGAAGAATTGGCTACTCCCAGAGTCAAACGGCTAATATCTGGTATTAAAGGAATATCAAATCCGTTAATGGCTGGTAGTTTGCCAAAAACTACAAAGCCAACTTAGTTGGATTTGCAGTGTTGCTGATAAAGAAGGGAAGCTTAAAGAAAATCAGGTTTTGTAGAGTTGATACTAATCAAGTTCATCAAAATGGAGATTTTTGAAGAAAGAATAGAGTGTTTGGATACATCCTCCTGGTCTACAAGATGTTTACACTAAAGAAACATGAAGGTTAATAAACAAGTTCAACAATCATGTTTAGGGGAGATTGTTGGGGAATTATGCATTCCTGACTTAGTACCGTTAGTTATATTAGTTTTACGTACCGCTCGTTGTGTAACTTGTCCACTGACAGTTTACAAAATGTTAGTACTGATCAGATAGTTAGTACCGTTAGTATAAAAATAGTTTAGTACCGTATTATGAGATATGCCATGAGATATCTTAAAGAAAGATATGCATGACTTTGTACGCGTTTAGGTAAAGCCACCATTAGGGTTTCCTTAGTCTATAAAAGGAACCCTAGGCATAGTTAGTAGATATAGTTCTACGCATATCAATAGAGATCATTTTAGCAATCATAGTTTTGTAATCTGTAACCTAGGCAGATTCAGATAGGATTCAAGTTTATTAATATTAAAGTTCTTTTGTACATTTCTCAAATACTGTTCTTCCTTTAAGCATTATTGATTTGTTTCCGCATAACAATAGTGGTATCAAATCAGGGCTCTTCCCCATTATTGTTGCTTTTACAATTTTATTCTAAAAGGAACCCAAACCCTTTCCACTCACTCATCCGCTAAAGGTTAAAGACATATCTACATTCAGTAAACGAATCCAACAATTAATAATCTTGATTATATAGCTTTGCTAATGAAAGTTTTTTTTAAAGGGCTAAAAACGAGAGAAGAGGAAATAGTCAAACTACACATCTAGTAATTAGTACTCCCCCCGTCTCAAAATTATTGTCCCCTGTTGACTTTTCAAGTCTTTTTCTTCTAACTTTGACCTTAAATAATTTTGTTTTTGTTATATAATACTTAATGAAAAGTATATCAATTGATTGGCTTTTAAATGTATTTTCATACCTATGATTTTCATCAAGTATTATATAACACAAATATATATATTTAACGGTCAAAAGTTAGTAGGAGAAAAGACTTAAAAGTCAATAGGGGATAATTAATTTTGGGACAGTGGGGAGTTCTCCCTTTTTTTAAGAGATTTTTTTGTTCAAATGAAACCAGAAGGTTGTGAGATAATTCTATTTTTTCTAAGGAATTTAATTCGTTTTAATAAATCTTTTATAAATTCACACTTAATGAACTTTTCACGGTCACTTAGGCAAGCATTTTCATTTATAATATCTTTTAGATCATTTTAGCATAATTCTCGTAGTTTAATTGATTAGTATAATTCTAGTATTAATACTAGTATAACTTTCTTAGTATTAAAAATAGTTTTAAAACCAAAAATCTTAAAAGATAATCAAGCATTTTGCTTCAAAACAAAAACGTGGTTTTCAATTCAAATCTCGTTGGGATTTCGACACTCGGGCGATTGATCATTGTTTTTTCGCTCAAGCAATTTTCAACATCTAACAGGAATTTCTCTTATTATATTACTTCGACACGTTCATTCGGACTGAATCCGTCTTTGGCGCCGTTGCCGGGAGGAAAAAGATTTTGTTTACGATCATCACGTTTGTTTCACGGTTGACGCCTCTTCATTGAAGATCATTTCTCCTTGACAAGTTATTTTTGTATCTTATTAAATAATTATTATAACGCCTCAAAATAAAAATAAAAACAATAAAAATTCAAAAAAAAATTTATTTCCATTTTATTTTCTTTTATATAAAAAATTTTAAAAATACCAAAAATATATTTTTTATTTTATTTTATTTTATTTTTCCAAAAAATATTTTCCATTTCTATATTATTTTTTATATATATTAAAAATAAAAATAAAAATAAAAATGATGATAATAAAGATTTACGAAGTATTACTAAAAGTTTTGAAATACCGAATTTCTCTATTTTACCTTTGGTGCATGAGCACGCAATCTTCTTCAAACCAAACCAGTTTGCATTTTCCCAATCTCGAGAAAAGTTTACAATTTCGTCAAGTAGATGAATCTGAGTCCGATAATCTTTTTCATGATTATATACAAGGAGAGGACGAGAACGCTGAAGACATCCAAATGGCCGATCATTTAAGACCGATGGAAGAGCTACTTTGAATACCCATCTTAGGTTTTGAAGATGCTATTGTTGTTCCAGCCGTTCTAGCAGATCAATTTGAATTGAAACCCGAGTTACTTGATTTCATAAGTAACAATCCTTTCTTTAGTCTTGAAAATGATGATCCTCATTCACACATCAGGAGATTTTACCAAATAACCCAAACTCTAAAACTAAACCATGTGCCTGATGATGTGGTGAAGTTGATCTTATTCCCGTTTTCTCTTAAAGGAGCAGCCGAGACATGGCTTGAGAATGAACCTCCTTGTTCGATCACAACTTGGGATGATTTAGTATCAAAATTCTTGAATCGGTTTTATCCTCATTCTAAAACAAAAGAGCTCAGAAAAGAAATCAAGAACTTTCAACAAGTTTACGGTGAGACTTTTACCGAAGCTTGGGAAAGATTCAAAGATTTATTAAGGAAATGTCCTCATCACGGATTTTCACTCCTTCACCAAATAGATTTTTTCTATAACGGGTTGTGTCAATCTGATCAAGATTCTCTCAATACGGCAGCGGGTAGAAATCTAATGATGAGAAATATTCAAGAAGCTTTAACCACTATCGAGAATAAAGCCAGAGTTCAAACTTGTAGAAATAAACCTCATGATTCAAGTAGTGGGTGTACCTCAACTCAAATTGATGCCATTACCATTCTTACTAAACAAGTCGAAGCTCTTAAGTATCATTTTGCTAGCATGCGAGAAACTTATGACCAAAATCAAGAAGCAGCGGTTCAATTAATGCAAAATCAAATGGGTCAAATAGTAAAAGTTTTTCAAGAGAGGCCATCATGTATGCTACCAATCAACACAGACCCACGTGCAGAGCTTAATGTGATTACTAGTATGGATGGCTTGACATTGGATGGATCTTTTACTCCTCATTCTAATCTTCTCATTTATCAAGAAAAGGAACAAGAACCGAAGACCATAACGGAAGTGGTGGAAATTGCTAGCTCTTAGAGCACACCACTTGTCCAATCTCCAGAAACTCCACCATTGTCCACACTAAAATCGAAGGAAGACCTGAAGCCTAATCCTCATAAGCCGTCGATCCCATATACATCTCAGCTTAAAGAAGAAAAATTTCATGCTTTGGAGAATCCTACGGGACGTGTCGACTATTTCGTTTATAGAATTGATATTGTTGATTCTTTGTGCGATAAATTTACTATTGAAAACAATTCTGTGAGTGGAAATCCTACTTCCTCTTCTGACCCTGTCGTTGAGTCTCTCCCCCTTCCCTTACTCTATTCGAGGATATTGACTTACTCTTGGAAGAGACCGACGCTTTTCTTGCTCTTGATTGGATACCACCTTATATCGATGATGGAGTTTATGATTCGGAAGAAGATATTATTTTTCTAAAAGGATTATTAAATGATAAAATCTCGAGAGATCTCCATCCTTTAGAGCTTAATAATGATCCTGGGGGAGATATTCTTTTTCTTGAAAATTTATTAAAGGATGAACCCTTAGATGTTGAGGAGTCAGAGATCTACCCTCTTATAGGGGAACCGTCTAATACCTTTTTAATGGGGGACAAGGAAATTAAAGTCGATCCTTTTAAGGAAATTGATGATCCCGTTCCAAACCAAAAGGTATCTAAGACACCCCTGGATTCTATTGACTCTATCTGGGATTCGTATGATACATCATACACTAATCCATCTGAGCTCGATTCTGAATACACTTTGAATTATGACAATCCAATTTTTAATATTTAGAATGAGCATAGTGATGAGCCCGAAACAGAGACCCTAATGGATAAGGTACACATTACTATTCAAATCCCACCTTTGTTTGAAGAATTAACCTCTGATAAGTCCATGCAAGACATAATTCTTCATAGAATTGTCATGGCATGGTTAATTCTTCTCGCTTATCATTCTATCTTGACCTACTTTTTCCTGAGGATAATTTTGTATCCCTCTCATCTAATTTATTCGAGTTAGGTGACCAAAATGTAGTTTTTGATCCCGAGATCCTCCTAAATAATGGAGTTTTCTCTTTTACAAGAAAAACTCCACATCTTTTGAGTGATAATTTCTTGATCGATAAATTTCATATCTTAAGAGAAATTTCTTTGATGTCCAAATCTTTGGTCAGTTTTCACCCCAAGGACAAAGAAATTCGGGGAGAGTCAAGCTAGAGACTCGCACAAAAACAAGCGCTTCTCGAGAGGCAACCCGTGTCTTTTCTTCTTTCTATTTTTCTTAATGAATAAGTGTGTGATTTTATAGCCCAAGTGTGGGGGCGTACTTCTTTCTATGGTTTGTGGTACCGTTTTTGCAGGATTCCTTAAGATTGTGAAGACCCGTGCTTGTTTTCAATAATCTAATCATTCGGTCTTCGATATTTTGCTTATTTTGGAATCCTCATTCCTGATCATGTATTTATATTGTGTTTCACCTTTCACACTTGGAATAACTAGCATTTGCCTTTTTTGTCCTTAAGTGTGGGGGTGGCACTCGACATTTTTGGACATTGAGGCTAATGTTCGGTTCTAAGTGTGGGGGGGATTTCTATCGAAATATGATCATACATGTGCCTGCTGTGTCCCTTGCAACCCTGTTTTGACCTTAGTTTTTGTTTTATTTGGTTATGTTTTATTTTGTAAAAAAAGATATAAATATATTATGAATAAGTAGGCCCGTAGAATTAGGTAGCTTTTGACTTGACCGAGTTTTAAACTTTGGCTTTCCCTTTAGATTTTTAAACTAAGCGTTTGCTTAACTTTAAAATTTTGCAAAGATCGAAAAATGATAGAGTTGAATATAAGTTAGATGCTAAGTGTGGAGTAGTTGGATCTCTTTAGAGCTCATAGAGGTTAATTGTGGCTTTTTGCTCCCACCAGCTTAATAAACGTTATATAATTGTTAAATAAATAAAGTTACTTTGGTTTTTGCGATTCTTAGTTTAAATCCCTTCGTAGAGACTCCATCTGGCGAAAGTAAGGTACACATCGAGGTTTTGTCAGTGTTGTGGGGAAATAGGCTACCGATTCCTGACGGCTCGCTACCGTTGTTTAGGTAGTTAAAATACCACATGACTTGAAACTTGGCTATAATAATAATGATGTAACACACTAAAGCCGAAATAAGACCGCTGGACCATTGTCGGCTCGCATACCGATGTGGTAGTCGTTTAAAGGGTGGAGGTAATAATAATAATAATAAATCCAAGACTGATAAAAGCTTATTGGACCATGGTGGGCTCGCATACCGATGTGGCAGTTTTCAAAAAGGTCGAGGATCTCCTATCAAAATAAGACTCCTGGACCATGGTCGGCTCGCGTACCGATGTGGCAGTTGTTTAAAGGACCGAGGGATAATAATGTTGCAATAATAATAATAATAAAGCCAAATTTCGACTCCGGGGTTATCTAAATAAAGCTTTCATCTCTGGACTCATAGTTGAATTGTTTCGGATGAAATAAAAAGGATAACCCCTAAATCATGCAAATTAGAACCTTAATGTGGACTTTATTCTTACCATATCGTCTCTTTAGGAAAGGATTTCAAACTAATTATGGTCTAAATCGGGTTTACTTTATATTAATAAGGACATAATTTATTTGTCAACAATAATAATAATAATAAAACCCTTAGAGAATTTAGAAATAAGGGGGCGAAAAGTAGCTGTGTTTACACAATTAGCATTTTTGAGTAGTGTTAGCATCTAATCTTATATTTGGCTATGATTTCGTTTTAAGCTTAGTTTGGAGATTGTGAAAAGTCTAGGATGACGAACTCCAGTTTTTAAGCCTATTAGATAAATTTATCTTAATATTTTTCTTTTATTTTAATAAGTGGTCAAGATGGAGGCGCTTTCGAAATAAGTGATTTTTGAACCTTCTGAATGGAACTTTTCTATTCTTGTTTGATTGTGAGGGGTTATAAGTTAAAGGGGGATAAAATTATTTATTTTCGGGCTTGTTTTATAAACATTGCGTGTAGGACCAGCAATGGCTTATAAACAAAACGGGGAATTTGATGTGTGCTAAAACACACATAAGGGTAGCTTTTATGTGTGAAACCTTTTCCCATTATATGAGTATTGGCGATTGCCCAATCATGGTAAATGCCTCTGAATGGTCCGTTGATGATGACATACCATTTCTGTTTCCCGCGGCTTGTGTTTTAAAGTATTTTTTTAATTTCTTCTTCTCTTTGCATAAATTCTTTTTTCCCTTGAGATATTGAAGATGATTGTTGGGTTTTGAGATTGTTGTTTGGGTTGGTGTTTCTATTGATCCTGACCTTGACTCATTATTTTAGGCTAACCTTTGTAATAGGTCTTGTAGTTCTTTTTTTTCCTTTTTAATGGTGGTTATTTGTTCTTTGAGGGAGGCTTTTCGTTCTTGTTTTTGGATAATTGTTGCTAAACTTGTTTAATTATTGCTTCCATTCTCGAGTGAGAGTGTCAGCAATGGTATTGTTGTCGGTTTTTATATATTTGATGTATGGGTGAAATTGGTGTAGTTGTAGTTGCCAACGAACAAGTCGACCTCTGTAATAGTCATAGTGTAATTTATACCTCCAAAAACCTGTAACATACTTTGAATCGATTCGTAATATGAACCTTGTTTGTAATAAATCAATTTTCCATTTTATTAGAGTTCTTAAACACGCAAGTATTTCTTTTTCATGAGTGTTATAGTTTTGCTCAGCTTGTGAGAATGAACCTGTAATATATTTGCATAATTTTGCATTGTACTTTTCTGTTTTTAAAATAGAATTTTGTTCATTGCTCAAAAGAGCTAGTTCCGATGTTAGAGTTTGAGAAATTTGATTTTCGTCAATATCTAGTCCCAATAATTCTTTGTCCATTTTTGTGAAATGGAATTAGTACTAATTGGTTTCATAATGAGGTCCACCGAAATCATAGTCAAACTGATCATCATAATAATCACCTAATTCTTCTGATTCATGTCTATAATATTCTTTCATTCTTTTATTATAATCTAAAAATTGTTTTTTCAATTATTTTTTATTTGTAGAGTTTAGACTATATTCATCTAAACACTCGGCAATCTTCATTTTTGATATCATATATGCCAAAGGAATTTTTATTCCCTTAAGGAATGGTGGTATAAAAATAATTGGAAATGAATTGACTTTATTATATTCTTCTGTTTTCATGTTTTTCCATGTAAGCTTAGTCGTAGCTAATTTAGTCCTTTTTTCATAGTATTCATATAATATTTTAAAAATCAAATATGAATTATTTGTTTCAAATTCTAATTTTGATTCGAAATTTTCCATTTTAAACTGTGTCAAGTAATAATCCTTTATATTATAGTGTTTTTCTTATTTCTACTCATGGTTAGATGATGTGTAACTTTTATAGTCACTAGAATTTGTGTATGCATATATTTCTATATTTGAATCAATATCTGAATCCTCGAGAGGTTCATACCCTAGATTATACGCCATTTTTAGTACTTCTGTTTCCTTCTTTTCTCCTTTTTTTGGACAAATATTTGCATAATGCCCTACTTCATAACATAACCAACATTTATAATTTTTTGGGAGGGACAATATTTTGAATTATCTTGTTATTGTATTTTTGACGATGCTGTCTTTAGTTTCTAAAATAGTTTTGTTTAGAATTCTTTTTATAAAAAAATTTATACTTTGAGTAGTATAATTTTTTTTTCCATACTTTTTTCTGTTTTTGTTTTTTTTTCTGAGAACATCCATAGTTACCAACTTTGTCAGATTGCATTTCACAACAAAGTTTAAATTGTGCTTCTTTTTTAGCTGTTTCTTGTAAGCATTCTTTCTTCATCCAAGCTTTTAAGGTGGTAATTCGTGCTCCTAGAGTATCTTGTATTCTAGTTCCATCTTGTAATAATGCATTATACATATCTTTTAATTTTGTTGATACTGACTTGAAAAACATTTCTAAAGCTGCTTTTTGTCTTGTTGAATCTAGTTTGTAATATTGATCAGAGAATTCACATATGAAAGGATCTAAATAACACATATTACATATTTTAAGATTAACTAATCTCCAATATGCGTGTTCTCTAAAAGCTTCATTTGATGCTTTAACTTCTGGGATTCTCCCAATAAATTCTTGTACTATACGTGCTACAACATTTTTAAAAGTTGTCATAGCATTAGTTGTTGTTATTCTTGATCGTTCTAATTCGTCTAAGGATTCTATAAATCTGTAAACATTTCCTGATGTTAATTATGAAGTTGAGTAAATCTCTTGGGAGTAATGCTCGTAATTCTTTGATAAATTGTATTTGAGAACTTAATCTATTGCTCCAATCTTGAATTGTTTCATCTATGTCTGTTTCACAATCAATATTTAAAATATCATTATCCATTCTTGTTATTGGTATTTTTGGTATGTATTGAGAGGGTATTTGTTCCCATTTGTTCTTTTTATTTTTAATCATTCCTTGTTAGTATAAAAATATTTCTGTTTGTGTTGGAGGCTTATAATCAAATTCTCTTTGTAGGTCTTCTTCTACATATATTTTTTAACGTTTTTGTGCGAAATTATATTATGTGTAAGGATTTTCATATGGGTTTTCATTTGAACTATAATCGAAAATGACTTATGCGTCTTCATCATTTGCTTTAGATGGTATATCTAGTGATGCCATTAATTTAGTGAGTGTTTCGACTTGTTCTTCAAGATCTTCCATTATGTTAGTCTTAGTGGTGGAACAATTTTTAGAGATGGTTTATTTGATAATAATTCTTTTATTCTAGTGATGGCAGTGTCTCTATCTGGTTCTTATGTATCAATTATATTTGATAGTTGTACGACTAGATCTGTTATATGTTGACTGCGTTCAGAGGTTGTTGTATTTTGATGGACTATATTTTCTAATATATTTGTTATCTTTTTATTTATTTCGTTTAACTTTTCTTGTGTTGATGTCGATAATTCAGGTAATTGTCTTAATACAAGAAAACATAATATTTCAATTATATTGTTGAGTCTTGAATTTAATATATTTACCTTTTCACCAAGAGCTTTATCTTTTTCTATTATACTAATACCATATGATGTTCCGTCTGGTAGATTTTGAGGTATTTTAAATATTGTTTGATTAAATGGTAAAAATAGTTCAGATGTTGTAACATCTTTATTGTCTTTAATTTTAATTTGTGGGTTCGAAAAAGCTTTTAGTATATATTCCATATATTATTATTTTGAAATATCACAAATTGTTTTGTTTTCTTGTAAATCCATATAGATTTGTTGTTCCCATATTTTCTTTTGTAATCTTTTTCTATTTATATTATTGTAGTAATTAAGTCCTTTATTATTGTTGCTATTAATTTTATTAGTTATAGCTGTATATAATTGTTTAAGTTTTTCTTTATTGTAATGACTTGGATTAATATATTCTAACTGGTAGACTGATGTGTCTTCATTTCTTTAATACTTTCTGATTCTTCATTATTACTTTGAATATTAGAGGATTTTCTACTCTTATTACTGAAATTGGTTTTTCAATTTATGGTATCCATACTGATGGTATATCAGATATTGATCTTCTATTTCCTTCAACATATTTATTTTTCAAAAATAAATTCGGTGTTTCAACTTTAGGTAGTGGTTCAAAAAGTTTGTCAACATGAATTCTATCATCATTTTTAAAAGTAATACTGTGATGTGAGTTAGTAAGAGCATAATTTATTTGATATGTTACTGTAAAGGGGTGATTTCTTTTATTCATAAATGTTCTTCTTAATAATTTATATTTAATAGTAGTACTTTTATTTAGATCTTTATCTTTTAAACTTAATCCCATTTGTATGTTAACATCAATTTTTATATTACCTTCGGCTAATTTTCCTTTACCTCTAGCAATAATACTTTTTTTCTTTATTAATAATTCTATCATCTCTTAATTCTAGCTCAATGGGTGTGTTACATACCATGAACGTGCATTTTAATATTACATGTATAGTTGATATATGTACATAGGCTATTTTGCTTCTATCTTTTTGGTTCATTTTTTTAATTCGATCACTTATTTGATTTTTGTTAATTATTGGTATAATAATATCACCTTTAGTTTGTTCAATAGGAACTGGTTTTTCTCCTATAATTTTTCTAAAATAAATTATATTTTTGAGTGAAAATAAATCTCTAAGCTTTCTTCTATAATCAAAATTATGCTTTTCAGATAGTGTAAAATTTGATCTTCTAATAGCTGTTCTATTTATCATAGTATCTGACATAAAGCCTGATTCATCTTCACTATTAAAGATAAAAGAAATATCTTCTTCCTTAAACGTTGGTAAATCTGTCATACTTATTATTAAATAATCAAACGAGTTAAAGTTGTAAGTTATACCTTTATTTATGATGAATGATTAATGATAACATCAAATAATTGATACATTTTAATATTAAATTCCCTATAAAAATGCTTACAAATATGTTATTAATGTATGAAAACGATACTTAACTGTTTATTATTAGTTTTCAGGGACCAAGTGAGCATTTTAGCAAAAGACAAGGGATTTGGATAAGAAATGCACTAAAGTGAAGAGTCCAAGGCACTTTACGACGTAACACCCCCGCGGGATTACGCCGTAACATCTTATAATGAAGAAATGAGTCATCACACCCTTTACGAAGTAAAGTGTCTCCAAGATTACGCCGCAACATTCAAATTTACAATATAAGATGTATCTGACTCAGCGTTACGGCGTAACATAGGCGACAAGGTTACGCCGTAACATACTTTTATGCCTAGAAGATTGGATGCTTACGTAGCAAGGTTACGGTGTAACATCCTATAAGGTTACGCCCTAAACCTTTCGAAGCCAATAAATAGAGCCCTCCTTCGGCTCATTCAACATCACTCACCACCACCACCACTTCACACACAGTTCTAAAGGGTGAACCAAACCCCTAAGGATCGAAGCATTTCATCTGAAAGTCCAAGGGAGAAGCCACTAGCATACTTATTATATTTAATCATTCATTTCATTCTCTGTAAGAATTATGATGATTCAATCCATGTCTTTATTCTTTAATTCTTACATTTCTATTACTATGAGTTGTTGTGATTATGATGTCCTTAATAATTATGGTTCTGTTAGATATCCTTGTAGCCTTTTATTGATCTCCATGTTTTGGTAGTATAGAGGGTGGCTTAGATCTTATTAATCCTGATATTAGACTTACTATGCTGAACCTGTGATTAGTGGGGTACTAGCATCGGTTTACATCTTAGCTTGGTCTTAAGGGTAATTAGGATTTAACCACTGCAAGCTTGGATGCCCTGCTCGTGTGATTGTAGGGGAATGTGGGATCGCAGAGTAAGCATAGGACATACCTTAAATGAAAATTCAGGTTTGTCGACTTTAGAACCACTAATAGAACTTATAATTGTTGAACATTGCACAGAAAATGTAATGATAGTAATGTACTGAAATGGTTAGGTTAGCACAAACCAGTAAAAAAAAACAAAGAAGCTGGGGTGGAGCTGTGTTCCTAACGAAAAATCAGGCATTTATTTACCCCCCAGCCAAAACAATAACCCACTGGCCAAACACCCTGATTTCCTCTCTCAATTTATATTATCTTACAATTCCTTATCATACTACTTAAAACAATCAAAAAACCATTTTCCGGGCAACTTGACAATAATCAAACTAAAACTATTTAACCTTAGCTCTTGGGACGACCATCGAGGATATACCAAAATCTACTATGCACTAACTACGAGCCGTGTTCTTCTCCCTTAGTGCGTGTAATCAGGTCAAACGAGTTTTATAAATTTAAAACTTGGTTAAAATATATTTAAAACAAAATACGTATTAAGTTTTTTAGCGTCGCTGTCGTGGAACCTAAAATAAGTTTTAATTTGATTTCTTACTAACAAAGCATTTCAATATTCCATATGGCTAAGGAGGAAATCCGATAACCACACTATGGGAGCAATATCTAGGCATTTGACTCGGGAAAACAGGCACTGGGCGAGTTAAATCAAAATAGGAGGCAATGTGAACATAGAAAAAAAAATGTCAAATTCATGCGGGAATTGAGGGAGACACCTTCTCCTAGAAACAAAACGACGACGCCCATGAGCAATGTGTGATCGAGTTTAGATAACGTTATTTTGAGTTAAAACATTCTCGGAAGTATCACATTATGCTTGTCCAGCTTCCGTGTCTTCCCCATAACACTAACTGGAGCCGCTAAGGGAGATGGTGGACAGACTGAAATCCTTCAGGAACCGTCGAGATTCCTGGGATCTCCTTTAAGAAAGCCTTTATCCAAAGGTCTAATTTCCACCATCAAAGACTTCCGAAGCAGCTTGGAAGAAATTCCGCAACTTCAAGCAATGAGGAATGAATACATTATACCCAAGCATGGGAACGGTAAAATGACCTTTCTCATTATAAAGCCCCACCCATGACATCAATAACCATCAGAAGGTAAACATCTTCTATAACGGTCTTAGGGCCTTGAACCGCCAATTGCTTGACTCACAAGGGCCAATTCCTGGCATGAACACTTGTTTCAAGCATTAATAGCAACTCAGACATATGGCCGACCAACACCCCAAAAGTGGCATGATGTGTCAATCCACGTATGAAATATAGGTAAGTAGTAGTAATACTGAAAGGGATCACTGCTATTGTAAACAAACTATAAAATCTTGGTCAAGACATGAAGAAACTAAAAGAGAATGTTCACGCTATTCAAGTAGGATGCCAAACCTACGAAGAAGCTCACCTTGTAAAAGAATGTCCTCTTAACGAGGAAGTTAATGGAATGGAAGAAGTTAAATATGGAGAATTCAGTCAACCTTTCCCAAACAACAGATATGACAGTAGATTTAATAAAAGAGGATATGACCAGCCCTCTTCAAGAGAAAAGAGACCCATCCTAACTAAAGTAATCAATAAATACATGGAGGAAGCATATAAGAGACTAGCCAAGCAAGACGAATGGTTAAAGAAATTTTACCAAAGTACAGAAGCCAGTCGAGAAACTCACAATAAAATTATCCAAGGTCTTGAGGGAAAGGTAAAAACATTAGCTAATGAAGTTGAAGGGCGAGCTAACAACAAAAAGTTTGAAGAATGCAAGACAATCTATTCTGAAAATGGATTGCCATTATACACCCCCTTCTATTATTCCCCTGAGGAAATCGAATACTTTTCTGCTAACTCAGGATTTTCTGATAACGAGGAACAAGAAACCGACGATTCAGGAATGGCAGAAGCTGTAGCAGCACTTGAGGCCACACTAAAGAAGAAAAGAGAAGAACCTAAAAAAGTGAGACAAATGTAACTATGATTTGAATGCCTTATGAACCCCTAATACCGTTCCCTAAACGATTAGAGCATCACGCAGAGGAAGCATTGGTGCACCAAACTATGGAGAGCTTAAAGAAAATCAAAATAAATCATCCTTTGTTAAAAGAAATTAGGCAAACCGATAATTACGCAAAGCAAATGAAGTACTTGGTAGAAAACAAACCTAGGACTGAAGAAGATAATGAAATAAGAATGAATCCCAGGTGCTCCGCTCTTCTTCAAAATCATCTGCCCCCTAAGGAACAAGATCCCGGAAGTTTCATTCTCCCTTGTTCTATTGGGAAGTTAGATTTCAAAAATGCCTTAGCAGATTTAGGAGCTAGCATCAGCATCATGACCTTTTCATATATATAAATGTTTAGATGCTAGGAAAACTCGAACCAATTAATATGTTAATCGAGATGGATGATAACACCAAATGTGCACCTAAGGGAATAGTAGAAAATCTTTTGATAAAAATTGACAAATTCATCTTCCCTGTTTATTTTGTTATCCTTGATATGGTTGAGGACATTAGGATGCCCATCATTCTTGGAAGACCCTTGCTAGCCACCGCATACGCCCAAGTTGATATATTCAGAAAAACCATTTCTCTAGAAGTTGGAAGTGAAAAAGTGATATTCAAAATGAGAAGTAGTGTTACTACAACAAATTTTGAATCTGTTCCGTTTAAATAAAAAGCAAACATTCGTATAGATGACACCTTAATGAAATTGATTACGAAATAATTTCCTTACGATTCGGAATCCTGTAAGATTAACCGTTTACTTTTGTATCGATTAAGATAATTTTCTCATTGAAATAGACGAACAAGAATCATACGAAGAAATAGTAGTACAAGATAACTAATGTGAAAAATGAAAAAACACTCAACACCTCAAGGAAAAGGGAACCAAGGTGACTGGCAAATTTCAAGAAAAGGAGAATAGCGTCGATATTGGGCACTTGTAATCCAAGATATCCAACATATTATGGAGGGAGATTTTACCAATTAACATAGAAAAACATTATTGGGAAAGCAAAATGATAAGTAAATGCGAAGAGTTTAGAATAGTCAAACCTAAGCATTAAATGATTTTGATAAGAATAAGAAATTGGAACAGTATGCAAGATAACCGAGGTAGTAGAATTCTCAAAGATTAGCTAGAGTAGAATGATTCAAAGGTGAAAGACGGTTGATTTAATAAGAATACTTGAAGACCTAGAGGAATCGGAGAAGATAAAGTAAACAAAATGTTAGGGGTTTATTCATGACAAATAAACAATGAATGCTTAAATAATACAATTGAAGAAAGATTATTTGGAATGAAACTAGATTTATTTTGAAGCCAAGATCATATGACGGATTCATCGACTTGGATGACGAAGCTTATAACAAGAGAAGGTGCAGATTGTTGGGAATGACCTACGAGGAACCAACCCCGATTCTAATCGAGAAAGCTAAAGTCACTCGATACATCATTGGTCCAAGAGAGACCTACACAAAGGTTAAGGTATTAGGAGTTGAGAAGATACCAAGAACTAGGGATAATGTTGTTGCAATAAGGGCCATAATTAATGAGAAAAATGGCCCAAGAAGGAAATAACCAAGGAAAGACGTAGAGCATCTCGAGTCTAACTTAAAGACTTGGTAAAAACAAAAGTGCTTGTCGGGAGACAACCCGTCTTTTATTTTCTGCATATTAGTTGGTTTTTGTTGGTTTTCCTTTGATTTTGCAGGTTTTTTCTCTAAACGAAGGGAAAATAGGAATTCGAGGTCTCCTCGACTTGTATTCATGTGGTAGTAAGGCTTTGTCTTGGCGTAACCACCTAGGTTACGTTGTAACAGATTTTATTACTGAGTAAAAGTCCTTCAACTTGTTACGCCAAAAACCTCTAAGTTCAAAATATAAAAAAATTTAAATCCACATGTTTACCGCGTAACCAATACCATGGTTACGCCACAAACCTTTTTTGAAAACTAAAAATAAGTTTGAAACCTTTTCAAAACCGTGTATAAGTAAATGAACTTTGTGGGTGTGTTCCCTATAAACCACTCATGAGACTTCACTCGTCCACTTGGGACACCAAGTAGTTTAAAAGGCTTGTTGCATATGCTAAATGCAACCGTGATTCCTAGAAAAGTGAGTTAGATTGTAGTGTATATTTAAATCGTGAACTTTTAATGCTCTTTGTTGTCTAGTGATTTCAGGGGAAAATGAGGTTGTTCTATAGACGATTAGCAAGACGTCACCTCTTGCAACTATCACTCGGAGAAAAAGAACAACACTCAAGGGAGTCTTTTGCTAATTCTACTCTTATTTCATTATTTCATTTCCTTAATTCTATTTGGAGTTCTAAATTACTCCTTAGATCGTTGTAGCTCAGTTTGTTTAGAACTATATCTAGGATTAACAATAACATTGAAGATAACATATGTATAGCAAAATTAACATAAGAACAATGATATTGTACAAGTTTTCTTCATTTCCATACGATTCCACCTTGCCCCAAATCTATACTTTGGGACTACTAACTAACTATTAACTATCTAGCTAACTAACTACTAACTATCGTGTACACACACACGTTTTCTAGACTCTCATTGGGAGAGTTCCCATGTTTTAAGTATCTATGCCTATCTATGCCTATACCAGACGGCCTAATAATCTCTTTATATTAGAAGATTTCAAAGGCTTACATAGAAATAAGTATAAGACAAATAATCTTATAAATATTAAACTTGAACTTCTGATATCTTCAATCTACATAAGTGATCTTTTTGGAAATATATCCAAAATCTTTCATCTTTTGAAGAATTCTTCTTTTGCATTTAAGTCCTTTTGTTTCATTCTTTTATTCACTTTGTCTCATCAAATCAAGAATCCCAACAATCTTCCCCTATTTGATGATGACAAAACAAACAAAGTCGTGTACGAACTTCCCCTTAAATAGAGAAGTTGAGATGTAATCATCACATGATGAAACAATCCTTCACTGCTTTCCCCTTGACTTAAGATCTCCTTGAACATGCCACCACACATAATAAGCTGTAAATCAATAAACCTGTAATCTTCTTCCCCTTTTTGTAATCATCTAATAGGGGTTTTTTGTACAGAAGCTACAGAACCAACTTTGGACCAATAAGAATTTAGTATTATTAAATCATTTTATTTAATTCAAAAGGGTAAAATAGTAAAACACATTTTCACTTTCATTTTGAAATTTTTTTTTTAAAACGTTTTTATTAAGCCTTAAATTTTCATTTTTTTTTTTTCAGAATTAATTTTTTTTTAATTTTTTCAGCAAATATATTTAAAAAAAATGATGTGCATATATGTTTTTTAAATATTATAGAAATTCATATATGTTTCTTGCATACATGTTTAAAAAAATAAAGTGCATATGTGTTTTTTTTCTTTTATACAATTGTTTAGCCATTAAACTTGTTTTTTTCTTAAAATGATAATTGCACATATGTTTCTAGTGTAACATTATTCCAAAAATTTATACAATAAACATAAATATGTACATTTAATCTCTAAATTTATAAGAAAGCAAAAGCATAAATATAAATACAGTACACAAAATTTGAAATCAAATGAAATACAATTCAAATTCAAATGTATATTGTCAAATATAAATGTGCACTCTTGAAATAACATGCGTGAACTCTTTGAGAACATATATGCACAGCTTCGAGAACATATATGCACGGCTTCGAGAACATTTGTGCACATTACAACTTTTTGTGAGCACCTGATCTTGCCTTGACTGCACAATAAAAAGAATGATTATTATAACATTATATTATTATTTAATTATCAATCGCCAGCAAGTAGGTAAACAATCCTATACACAAAGAATAGAATCACCAAGTTAAGTCAAACTAATATAAAATTACAAAACTTAGTAATTTTGTAATTGTACTATGTTGTTAATAATATAACAAATAATGTGTATACTTGTACATGTAATCAGATGCATTATTATGGTTTGAATTGGGATCGAATTGTTTGGACCGGGTAAACTCTTATTTTTACTCTGATTTCCAAGATAGAAAAAAACAAAAGTGGGCATGTAACAAGATCATTGTTAAAAGAGTTTTTTGAGATAAGGGACCTCTTTATCATTTACATATCAATATGATAAAATAGACAATAACACAGATAACATTTATTTCACAACAAAATGATAACTTACCACACAAAAGACATACCATGAATTTACCAGATCTGATTACCTTACGTGACCATCTCTGCTTGACCCTCTACTAACAACTTTTGCCAGATCCAAGAATGACCTTACATCATTTTGTATCATTTTTGAAAACCGGCGAACACACACTTGCGCTATCCGAAAATCCGGCGACCGCGATCCGACGAGCATCTCCGCTTGACCTAAATACACAACATGAATATCCACCAACAAAAATATTAGATGTGATTTGCAAAATGAAAAAACGTAACCTGCTCAAGGAGAGGATGATGAACGATGGATGTGGATATGGATCTACAATGGGTTTTTTTTAGAAAATAGTTGTGGTGGCTGAGAAACATATTAGGGTTATGTGAGAGAGAATATCTACATAGAATACTAATTCAGTGCTAAAACGTGGGACAGTTTTAAAAAAGTAATAATATTGAAATTCCAAGAATGCCCTTACATCATTTTAAAATAGTTGTATCAAATAGTAGATATTTACAAAAATGTCATCTTGCATTGATATGATGTACATCATGCATTATTAGGAGTAAAATTGGTGGTTCTGTAGGTTCTGTACAAAAAAATTGTTCTGCAAAGAAAATCCTACTATATATATATATATATATATATATATATATATATATATATATATATATTACCTAATTTTTTAACATATTGTGTTATGCATAAATACTTTGAGTCACTAAAAGATGTTTAGTGTGAAGAATTAGTGTCATGCGAGCAAATTTTATTTAGTATGTTAATATTTTAAGAAGATGATTTTTTAGCATTATTTTAGTGACAAAACTATAGAGTAAATTACACGGAAGGTCTCTATGGGTTGCCTAAAATTTCATTTGTCGTCCCTTAAAGTTTAAAGTTGAATGGGTAGTCCCTATCTTTGCAAAAAATAACACTCGTTGTCCTTTCTTTTAACCGGTGTTAAGTGGATTTTGTTATCATTTACATGTTAGCCCTTTGGGCTAACGACCGTTGCATCGTCTATCCTTTGTAATAACGACCGTTTGTAATTTAAAATTTTATGTTTTTTTTAAGTATTTCGATATTTTACATACATTTTTATAAAAACATATACGTTTTCTATACCCTTTTATATTCGTTGTCATATACATTTTTATATACTTCTAATACATTTTTATATGTTTTTGTGTACGTTTTTATATACGTTTGTATATATGCTTTTTTTATACGTTTTATATACGTATTCCGATGGAAGAAATTCAACTTGATGATAAGTTGCATATGATTGAGGAACCAATAGAGATTGTTGATAAAGAGGTTAAGCGAATTAAGCAGAGTCGGATACCTATAGTTAAAGTTTGTTGGAATTTGCAAAGAGGTCCGGAATTTACTTGGGAACGTGTAGATTAGATTAAGAAGTACCCTCATCTCTTTACAAGTAAGGACGAAGCGAAGAGAGTGGACGAGACAAGCTGAGTGCCGGGACGTCACTCCCTAAAGGTGGGGAGAATGTAACAACCCGAGTTTCAGGTCAACGTCTATCCCTAGCTTAAGATAGTTATTTTTAATTACGTAAATAATTATAGTCGTTATGCTATATGTGGTTGATTAGAATTTCCATTTATTGGTAAATTTCATTCCGTGATTTAGTTTCTATTTGTTTTTAGCATTTAAGAAAGTCAGAAAAATATATTTTATTGCTCCGAGAGCGTAAATATGTTAATTTTGTATTTTTCGTCGTTTCCTCGAGTTTTTGTAAAAACCGTGTTTAAAGGTCGTGTTTTACGAGGTTTAACGTTTTAATAAAGGTTTTAAACTATATTTAGTGGGACGGATTTAAAATATTTACAAACGTGGTGTGACTCGAGTTTTTGGCCGAATGTTATTTATAAAAAGGATGACTTGTACTAATTTTAAAAGAGATGGAGTATGGAGGGACTAGTTTTGCCAATATATCAAAGTCTATTTCTATAAAAGGAGGACTAATACTTCCATTTCACTCTTTTATAAAATTTTCAATCTCTTGTCTCCTCCTTCTCCTTGTTGCCGTTCGAAATACACACACAGACTAAACTCACCATCAAAAATTTGTTACTTACATGCATTTAAATCCGATTATACCATTTTAATCCTTGTTCAATCCTCTACATTTCCCACTAAAGAAACCTCACATGCAATGAGTATTTAAGAAGTTGGGTTTTTGGTCAATTTCTATTGATTTGGAGTATAGGGAAGTGTTTCTAGTTGTTAGATTAGTGTTATATTGAAGTGGTTTGATTTGAATAGGGGTTTTGGTTTGGTCTTGTTGTTCGTCCGTATGGTCTAGCAAAGGGGGAAATAAAATTAATATTTGTTGTTGCTTTGTGAGTATTAACTTGTGTTTATGTCTTGATTAATTAGATGATTATTACATATATGCAATTGTAGGTAGTTGATTCAAGTGCAACATATGTTTGAAAGTATTTCAAGTATGAACATATGTTTGATGGTTTTAGTACATGTTATTAGGCTAGTTAAACATGTTGGAATAGTTAGATTTTGTTAAAAATGAGTTTTGGTATGACTTTGGGTTGACTTTTGTTGACCAGAAAGTTTGACTTGACCATAGCGTGTCGAGAAAATTTTGAAATCTAAATTAGGCTTTTAAATATGATAAATTATGTTCTAAGGTCCGTTTTGATATAAGGTAGGCCTTGTAACTCCTAAAAACGAAGATTTTACGGCCGAGTCAAGTTTGAGTTATTTTTGGGTAAAAAAGTCAACTACGAAGTTTGACTTTTGAAAGTCAAACTTGCGTATACTTTTGAATATAGTTTATAACAAGCAAAGGGTTCGTAATGTTAGTTAAACTAAGATGAAATGCTAAGTTGGAATTATATTATCTTTACTTTCGGCAAGCTTTCTAAAAATGGAAACTTTATTGAAAACGTTGTGATATTGTTAAGTAAATCAAAGCGAAATGTTTTGCGTCGCACTTGCTTGGAGACCGCGACCTATATAGTACATATATATAGCGGCACATGACTAAAAGTATAACATATCATATATTGCATACTTGCATACATATATATATATATATATATATATATATATATGCAAGTATGCAATATATGATATGTTATACTTTTAGTCACGTGCCGCTATATATGTACTATATAGGTCGCGGTTGAGACGTGAAGTTTATTGCGCTTGTTGATTGATTGATTTGGACTATTTGCTTAAGGTAAGTTCATAGCCTCGAATTAAATTCTTTTAAATGTTTTTAAACCCGCGAGAGGGGTACATGTTTGCTTTATAAATCGAACACATATGATTTTATGGTATGCTGGACCCGATTATAAGATTGTTTCCGCATAAGTTGCTATTGTCGAAGTCCCTTATTTCATGAACCGTTAATTGCCTTGTTGAGAGGTAAACACTAATGCATTAAATAGATCTATTGGGTTTGACAACCCTGTCTGGGGTTTGAATCCTTGTGACCATCCTGTCAAACGGATATTTTGTTATTAGAAATTAGTAGGTATATGACAATAATACCTTGTTTGGGGCACCTTTTAGCATATGAAATACCATATGTTTTGTTAACGTTCGGTGTCATAAGCTTATGGCGTAAAAGAAAAGAAGTTGCTATACATTGCATTTGTTGCTTTGTTTTCCCGAGAACTAATAATGTGTTCAAAGGTTTTTACTTATTGATTAATTTAAACTCTATGAATTTCACTCAACTTTGTTGTTGACGTTTTAAACATGTTTTATCCCAGGTAACCAAGGCTGAAGGCAACGATATCGTAGAGGTGTCGTGCGTGTGATGATGGATTTTATGGAAAGACTTCTTGTGTGTTTCGGTCTTTCAAAAACAATATCTCATGTGGTGTTTAAAACAATATCTTTTATTTGAAAACAATATGTTTTTCATAGTTTGTAATAGACGGTGGTTACGATTCTATGGGACCTAAACGCACTTTTAACTCTGAATAATTATGGAACACATGTTTGGTAAACGTCTTATTTGAGTCGTTTTCTATTATCGTGGTGACGGATGCTATTTAGTAACACCAAATTGCTAATTTCCGCTGCGCAATCCGATGCCCCTCGGGGCGGGTGTTACAGGAGTAGTGCATGGTTAGGTGAACATATTTGTTTAACCATACGAGTTTTTCCATCAATTTACTTTTCTGCATAAATAGAATATAATTAGGAGTAGTTTCATTTAATAGTTTAATCAACCCCTCTTTAAAACCCGAGATTTTTACTTACTTTCTAAAAAACATAAAAATACAAAAAAATAATCTTTCCTCAACCTTTAGGCCTTAGTAAATGTACAATTCGAGCTTACCCAAATTATTCCCCTAGAGAACGATAATAACCCCCCGAGTCTTGCCTATACTACACTACAACGATTAGGTACTCTGCATAGGAGGGTTGTAAAACTTGTTGGAATTAAAGATAAGTTCCATTTTTGATGCAACGACAGTGAGAAAATATATTTAGGATTGATGTGCTTAAGTGTAAATAGTCTAGGGACTAAAAGTGTATTTATTATATACTTAGCCACATCACTAAGTATATTGTTGGGATTAAAAGCCTCTTGATGCTGTTTGGAAGTTACTACTGCTAAGTGGAAGTTAAGACTGCTAAGGTTTGTTACTGCTGCTAAGCAAAACTTAGTGCTGTTAATAATTTTAATGGAAACTATGCTAAGTAGTTAGTACTGCTAGTTACTACTGCTAGTATATGTTAGTACTGCTAGAGTAAAGTTATTACTATTGGTGAAGATTAAAGAAAATATTCTAAGTAGTTACTACTGCTTGTACACAGTTAATGCTGCTGGTACAAAGTTACAACTGCTGAAAGATTACAACTACAGAAGAGATAAAGATTACTTGAAGATCAAGATTACTTACGAGATAAGGATTGATATTTATAGAATAGATCTTTGAGAATAATCTAAATCTTTGTAATATATTGTAAACTAACTAGGACTCCTTGGTGTATAAAAGGAGGTCTTAGGGTATAGAGTTCTATGTATCAAATCGTATCAAAGTTCATAGAGTTTTTCATAGCTTCAAGGTTTTGTAAACCCTAACACTATTAAGAGTGTTCGTATTATATTGAGGTTGAAAGTTTGATAAACTGTTTGTTATTAATCTTATTTATTACTGTTTCATTGAAGTTCTTCTTAGTATCATTGACTAGATTCCGCATAGTCTTTGATATTCACAATCAAAGTTTCTATCATAGTTGTTTTGGATTTATTCAATACAACTTAGCCTTATACAAGCTAAGCAAGATCTATTCTATTGGGATCAACAAGTGGTATCAGAGCTTGTGAGAAGCTTTGAATAAGAAGAAACTTTACTACACACAAGATCTACTTTTTCAAGAAGCAATGGATTCTCAATCTACTCAAACCATCAAGCTACCCATACTC
>BQNB010004815.1:4655-105613 GCA_026074375.1 Tanacetum coccineum
GGTTGGAACCGGTTAGGTGGGTTTGAAAAATTATTTTGAGAATTTTGGGGTTGTCTTCACCTAAGGTTTAGGTGACTTCTCCATGATGGATTATAGGTGTCACCAAGATTGTTTTGCTCGGGCTTGAAAGTGTACCACTTAACTCCCGCTTTATCGGTACGTAAGGATGCGTATTTAACAAAGGCTTGTTCGGGATCTTTCATGCAAAACTGAGTGTCGTGAGGACCACTACAGATTTCACATGAGGTAGTGACTTTTCTCACTTGAGTAGGTTGTGTCAGAGCAAGATAAGTTTCCATCAAGCGTTGGACTTGATTTTCGAGCTCGATTAGACGACGGTCGGATGTACTCGGGACAACTTGAGGCAAAGCGATTGCCTTGACCGGCATAGTGAAATCCCTTGGGTCGTTCTAACTTTGTTTGTCATAGAGGGTGAGGTCTTCTAATAATGCCCAGGATTCTTTGGCGTTTCGGTCACGAAGCTTACCACCGGCCGATTGGTCAATAGTTCGTCTCATGACAAGATTTGCATGGTCATAAAAAATTTGGACTTGGAGCCAAAGGACGATGCCATGATGAGGGACTTTTTGTAGCAAGTCCTTGAAACGAGTCCATGCTTTAGATAAAGATTCTCCATGATGTTGTTGGAACATCAGGATATCATTACAAAGTTTTGCGGTCCTTCCCGGTGGAAAGAATTAAGCAAGGAAACGAGTAGTAAGATCCTCCCATGTGGTGATGGATCCTACTGGAAGATGTTCAAGCCAGTTGATAGCTTGATCGCGAAGGGAAAATTGAAATAAACACATACGCGTTCTTTCCCTATTTTCAACGTCAAGGTCAAGTGAGTCCACAAGTTTTAAGAAATCCTTAAGGTGTTGGTTTGGATCCTCGGACCGAAGTTCATGGAATAAGCATTCGTTTTGCACCAACCAGATGGTGTCATATCAAAGAGGTACCACATTATTCCCTATGGGGAGCTCAATGGTATTCTTGTAGCCCTTGTGGCTAGGTTTGGAGTAGTCTCCAAGAGTACGGATAGGATTATCGTCTCCCATTGTGGTTGACGAGAATGGATTACGAAACAAATAACACAAAGAAAAGATAGTCTACGAGAAAGCTAATATGCGAAATTGAAATATCACTTGAAAGGATTCAAGCAAGTAGAACTAAGTTAAACTATGATCAAAACCTAACTATTCCCCACGCAGTGACGCTAAAAACTTGATGCGGTTGTCTTAAAGGACCTCTACAAGAAGTTTTACAACTCCCTTGGCAGAGTACCTAACCGTTGTAGTAGTAGTATAGGCAAGACTCGGGGGTTGTTATCGTTCTCTAAAGGAATAGGTTGGGAAGGCTTAATCATGGTCTAACAGAATTCTAGGGGTTGAGAGAAGATTCTTTTTGTATTTTTATATTTATAGGAAAGCAAGTAAATCAACTAAACTAATATCTAATCTACCGGTGATAACTTTATGATAATTAAATATATTTACTTAATCATGCACTACTTATCAGATTGCTTCTCCTAATCCTATTGCCTTGTCACACTTGTGATGATATGTGTAAGTATTTTCTAGGTCATGAACGGGTTACAAAAACCCGCCGTCTATTTAATATTCCGTTAGGGCAACGCACAAGTAAGGTAATATGAAGACTATTACAAGGCCCCTAAGAGTACATTAAATGCATGTGAAATATCTTAAGAGGGATCAACCATATAAAAGGGCAACGTAGTATGAAGACTGTTACCCGATGGTATCCTTTCTACGCACTCGCGTTTCCCTAGACGTGTCTACAGCTATACAGACAAAAGCTGGTTTTCTAGAACCTAACGCGCACCATCATCAATCAAGAAGCAACAGTAAAAGGATCTACAATCCGACTTTCATGCAATCATAAGCATATAGAAAAGAGGGTTTAACCTCACATGTTATAAAGAAAGCAAAGAGATAAATCAATCATGCAACACATAGACATATTGAATGATTAATGATAGATAACCTTACTTGAATTAAAACATGGGTTCAAGGTAGTACAATAGGGTTTTGAGGCCCTAAAAACGACCTTTGAAGCTGCTACAAGAACTAGGGTTCGTCTCCCAAAAGTTATACAAAGTTACCCACTTTAAACCCTAAAATTGGTTTAGTATATATAGAGATATCGCTGCGACGGCGTCGCGTTGTAATCCTGACGCCGTAGCTACGTAGATGATTCTAGATCCTCATTAAGTCGGCCACGTCGAAACACCGTCACTAAATCTCTGATGCCATCACTAGATGGATCACGACGACATCGCTTTATGCCTGCGACGCCGTCTCCACGCTCTGAGAACAATATTTCTTTATGGATTTGGTGTAGGTTCGTAATCTCGTCCGTTTCTTCTCCAAATGAGCCCAAGTCACGTGTATTTCCTCCAAATGCCATCCAAGTGCTAAAAACATGAAAACAAATGATTAAGCACATAATCTGGGCATATTTGCATGATTTAGGGGGTTAAATGACCCTGAAATAGTGTATAAAATGACACCTCATCAAATACCCCTACACTTGGGATTTGCTTGTCCTCAAGTAAATGGGCTTTCTACCGAGACTAATTGCTTACATGATTTAAGGGGTTAAATGACCCCGAAATAGTGTATAAAATGACACCTCATCAAATACCCCTACACTTAGGATTTGCTTGTCCTCAAGAAAATAGGCTTTTCTACCTAGACAATAGCAGTATGAGGGTCATTTAACCTACTCTTCAAAGTATTTTACAACATAACCTTCTGGACCTCGTAATTAAAAGAACGGAAAGTACATACTAGCACCTCACATAAGTGTTTGGGGATTATCTCTTTCTCTCGGGTGTATAATAAATTATAACATAATGGGGAAACGGAAAATCAACACTCATTACCTGTCATAGCATATAAATTACCATAGGCTTGGTAAAGGATCAAACCTCCACCGCTAAGGCGCAAGTATTATTCATTACTATCAAAGAGGTCTTTTAAAGGGTTGTGGGGTGTAGGTGTAAGATAACATACAATGGAAACGGAAACGGATAGGATACATTTGGGTGGCTTTGGGTGAATTTAGAGTGGAAGGGTTAGCTAATTATTTATACGAATACACGTTGGTTTGGTTGCTAAGCCAAGACTCAGACGAAGATATACAAACTCTACACAACTCTACATCAATCTCTTTCTTTTTCTTTTCTCTTTTTTAAATAACATAATACGTCACATGGGGCTTATAGATGCACCCCTACACTTGAGCTTTTACATACTTTACAAGCAAACTATTCTATGACCCGAATTGAGAGGGATCAACATAACATGGAGCTTATTGAGCTCTATTGGGGGTAATAAATTACTTTTTCCTCAATTCTTCATAAGATGAATACTACCATGAATCCCAATCGTCCTAAAATTGTATTTACAAGGATAAGGACTTAGCAACCGTGTACTCAAATAATTAACTTGGGTTAAAATAATAATGTACTAAAAGCGAGTACATACAAGGTAGGATAAGGTGATTTGGGTGTAACGATTGGCTTAAGGGTGACAATGCTCTTCATTAATAGTCCAGCTTAACCAGAAAATTACAAGAACCATGAAAAAAGGATAGGCTCGGAGGGTTGTACTAGGGGTATCCTGCACTAAAAATGAGTGCATGGCAAGGGTGTGGGATAGTTACATGATCGGTGTGACCATCGTAACAATTACAGGTTTAAAACATAGGTTAATCCTAGTGCCTCTTATCTAGCAAATCATAATACTTACTATGCGGTCTTAGAATGCATCACAAAAACAAGTTCTAGAATTTAATATACTATCGGTACACCCAGAAAAGGCGACCTAGATCATACATACACATCCGTAACGACGGAATAGACACATATGTCTGCATTCGAACCTTAACTCGAACAATCTAAAGGTATAAACTATCTTGGGTATCAATAATGGATACCCGAATTCCTAAAGATCTAAAGGTGAACCTCACATTTTTAGGGTGGAATTTTGAGGGTTTTTTGTGCTAGTCATACACATTCCTATCCATGATACGCGATTAATACTCGGTTTTCGTCGGTATGTGTCATAAAAAAATTTAAATTTGGGTCAAAATTACCTTTTTATGCTATGTTTCGATATATTACCCATCATTTTAAGGAACAAGGCAAATGGAAATTGAAGGAATAGTTTCTAAGGCTTATTTTCTCCCCACACTTAAGTTGAACATTGTCCCCAATGTTCTATAGAAGTACCCGTAAAAACAAATAAAGGGAAAAGAAAACAAGTAAAATAAACTAGTACTCCCCCGGTTTGCTTAATAATGGAGAAGAAACATGCGATAACTGGTTAAATCGTCCTCCAAGAATTATCCAATGAAACATCCTAAGAACTTCCAAGCTTCTCCTCATCAAATATAACCGGTAATCAAACACAAAGAAACTACACCAAGCATAAAATCAGCGGGATAGATACATATACAACAAGAATTTAGGGTTTCGACTCTATGAAAGCAGTAAAGATAGGATGAGAGTAATGATATAATCTTAGGTTTTTCTGCAGGTTTACAAAAGAATTACAGATTTTAAATGTTGCTCATTTTATTTTACAGGAATACTAGAAAAAATTCGAATTTTTACATAGCTGGAGACGCGACGCCGTCAGGATAAATCCTGACGCCATCTCCAGCGTCTGTGAAAAATTCTTTTTCGTTTTTAATGAGAAACTTCCTGCACGTAATATTTATAAGTCAAAACTGAAGAAAGCACTGTATAAAAACCTGGAATTAGTCATTACAATCATATGATTCGAAACTGACGCGAATTAATCTAAATAATTTATTTTAAATGTTTGAATTGGGTTCTTAAAATCGGATATTTCCCCTACACTTATTTTGTTGCAAAATACCTTTGATTGCAAAAAAGATGAAGTTACAAACAAACAAAGCATGATTACAACTAATTCAAACATAATAAAAGAAACAATAAAGAGTTAAAACACAAGACGCTCCTAAATGCAGGAAAGATAAATATTGGGTTGCCTCCCAAAAAGCGCTTTTCTTTATTTATGAGTCTTATAGCTAGACTCGAAGTCACACGCCCTTACGTGAATTCTCCTTCATCGTTCATTCCAGTCACATATTCGGGTCCAAGCTCTAAGCATTCCTTATAAAATCCTAATATTTTACTCATTACATACTCTACTCCTCTCATTTTGTCTTCTTCGTTCCTAAGGTAGACTGATTCTGTGTGCGCTTTTTCTAAGTCTGACAGTGATTTGTACTATTCTATCTTATGGGGCATCTTATAGGCAACTTCATCGGTCGTGTTAATGAATCTTACAACACCTTCGGGTGGGTCGTGAGTCATGTTGGATATTTCTACAAAAGGTTTCCCTAGTACTACTTGTGACAACCTAGGGTCTATAATTGAACTAATATCCTCAACAATCATGAAGTCTACGATATAGGTGAAGTTTCCTACAAAGACATGCATTCCATTGATCCTTCCTGTGAAATTACTAACTCCTCTATTCGAGTTTTTCCTAGGGTCAAGTTTTCTTCTCATGATCCAATTATAGATCATCCGGGTCATGATATTTGGAGCAGAGTTAGGGGTCAATGTAAGCTTTTTCCATACACACATGCCTAATGTTTCATGGTATCTTGAAGTTTGATGGGAATCCTTTCGTGATGATGGGGTTCCTTAGAAATATAAAAGGGATTAGGCCACATATGAGGTACTTGTGATACGCGAGTTCACTCTTAGTAAGGAATATGTCAAAATACTCCACCTCATGTTCTCCTGCTTCGGGTTCTTCCTCATGGTAATCATCATACTTCTTGACTATTTCAATAAACATTACGTCGTCGTCATCCCCTTTGGTGCAAACAAGTTCGGTGATGGATGATTGCGGAACCAACCCGAGCGATTCGAAGAATGAATTGAGTTTGAGGACTTTTTCGGTAATAAATGAAACTGATGGATCGGGTGGCGTGGAAGGGTCAACATTGATGTTTTCTGGGCTGACCTTCTCTTCTTTCTCATTCTCTTCAGTTTTGTCGTCATGGGAGTTGCTTTGTTGCTTGGGATGGATCATGACGACATTAATTGAACCATAGACATGGGTTGAGCATTGCGGGTCCATTGTTGGGTAAGAACGAGCAGACAAAACTAGGGAAGTACTCAGTTTTGGGTTCTTAACCGTATCGCTAGGTAGTGCCCCTGCTATTCGATCGGTGATGGCCTTCAACACTATGTCAATTTTGTTGGTTATCTCATTCTACTGTTGTTTGGAATCAGCTTCAAACTTGGACAGTCTAGCATCTTGAGATGCCATGAAGTTGGATACCAATCCTTCTAGATTTGATTAACTATTAAATCCTTGAGGACGGTTGTTAAAGGAATGGTTCGGGATTGAACCGTTGGGTTGGAACCAGTTAGGTGGGTTTGAAAAATTATATTTGGAATTTTGGGGTTGTCTCCACCTAAGGTTTGGGTAAGTTTTCTATGACGGATTATAGGTGTCACCAAAATTGTTTTGCTCGGGCTTAAAGGTATACTACTTACCTCCCGCTTTATCAGTACACGAGGATGCGTATTCAACAAAGGCTTTCTCAGGATCTTCCATGCAATACTGAGTGTCGTGGGGACCACTGCAGATCTCATATGAGGTAGTGACTTTGTTCACTTAAGTAGGTTTTGTCGGAGCAAGATGAGCTTCCATCAAGCGTTGGACTTGATTCTCAAGCTCGATGAGGCGGTGGTTGGATGTACTCGGGTCATCTTGAGGCAAAGTGATTGCCTTGACTGGCTTAGCGAAATCCTTTGGGTCGTTCCAACTTTTGTTTTCATAGAGGGCGAGGTCCTCTAATAATGCCCAAGATTCTTTGGCGTTTCGGTCACGAAGCTTACCACTGGCCGATTGGTTAATGGTTCGTCTTGTGACGGGATTGACATGGTCATAAAAGATTTGGACTTGGAGCCAAAGGTCGATGCCATGATGAGGGACTTTATGGAGTAAGTCCTTGAAACGAGTCCATGCTTCAGATAGAGATTCTCCATGATGTTGTTGGAACATCAGGATATCGTTGCGAAGTTTTGCAGTCCTTCCCGGTGGAAAGAATTGAGCAAGGAAACGAGTAGTAAGATCCTCCCATGTGGTGATGGATCATGCCAGAAGACGTTCAAGCCAGTTGCTAGCTTGATCGCGAAGGGAAAATTGAAATAAACGCAGGCGCATTCTTTCCATGTTTTCACTGTCAAGGTCAAGTGAGTCTAAAAGTTTTAGAAAATCCTTAAGGTGTTGGTTTGGATCCTCGGACCAAAGTCCGTGGAATGAGCATTCGTTTTGCACCAACCGGATGGTGTCGGGTCGAAGAGGTACCATGTTGTTCCCTACGAGGAGCTCGATGGTATTCCTGTAGCCTTCGTGGCTAGGTTTGGAGTAGTCTCCAAGAGTACGGATAGGATTCTCGTCTCCCATAGTGGTTGACGAGAATGAATTACGAAACAATTAACACAAAGAAAAGATAGACTACGAGAAAGCTAATATCCAAAAATTAAAGTCTTATTGAAAGGATTCAAGCGAGTAGAACTAAGTTAAACTATGATCAAAACCTAACTATTCCCCACGCAGCGGCGCCAAAAACTTAATGCGGTCGTCGTAGGAATTCAACAAGAAGTTTTACAACTCCCTAGGTAGAGTACCTAACCGTTGTAGTAGTAGTATAGGCAAGACTCGGGGGTTGTTATCGTTCTCTAAGGGAATAGATTGGGAAGGCTTGATCACGGTCTAACATAATTCTAGGGGTTGAGAGAAGATTATTTTTTGTATTTTTATATTTATAGGAAAGCAGGTAAATTTATGGTTTGAGAGGTTGGTTTAATAAACTATTAACTAAACTAATTAATAAACTAATCTACTAGTGATAACTTTATGATAATTAAATGTATTTATTTAATCATGCATTACTTATCAGATTGTTTCTCCTAATCTTGTTGCCTTGTCACACTTGTGATGTAATGTGTAAGTATTTCCTAAGTTATGAACGAATTACATGAATTTGTCGTCTATTTAATATTCCGTTAAGGCAAAGCACAAGTAAGGTAGTATGGAGACTATTATAAGGCCTCTAAGAGTATATTAAATGCGTGTGAAATCCCTTACGAGGGATCAACCATATAAGGGGTAAGGTAGCATGAAGACTGTTACCCTATGGTATCCTTTCTACGCACTCGCATTTCCCTAGATGTGTCAACAGCGATATAGATAAAAGCTAGTTTTCTAAGGCCTAACGCGCACATTCATCAACAAGAAGCAGCAGTAAAAGGATCTATAGTCCAACTTTCATGCAATCATAAGCAAATACAAAGGAGGGTTTAGCCTCGCATGTTATAAAGGAAGTAAAAGGATAAATCAATCACACAACACATAGACATATTGAATGATTAATGATGAATAACCTTACTTGAATTAAAACATGGATCCAAGGTAGTACAATAGGGTTTTGAGGCCCTATAAATGACCTATGAAGCTGCTACAAGGACTAGGGTTTATCTCCCTAAGTTATACAAAGTTATCCCAAAAGTTACACACTAAAACTCTAAAATTGGTTTTGTTATCCCAAGATAATAAGCTATCCAAACACAAGATAAGCCTTACCAATAAGCTAAAATAGAAAAGAGACTAGAGAGAGAAACAAAAGAAAAGAGATTAGATTAAAGAGAAAGAAGTGGTGGAAGGTTTACACACACATGGAAGTGAGAAAATGAAAACCAACACCCTCTCCATGTGCGGAGAGGGTCCCTTTATACCCTATGCCTTCACTTAAGGTGCATGGGCTTTCTATGGGCCGGGCTTGGCTTCTCATGGGCTTTGAGCCCTTTACATGGACATTACTTGTTTATATTCCAAGCCCATTTAACCCGACTAGCCTATTACTTAACAAGACTAATTATGACTAATAAGACTGATAACATTCTTGTTTGACTTATATAAAATTAAGGCTAACAATCTCCCCTAATGTTGAGGTCCTTTTCTTCAAACTCCTCCACTGTTGAGGTCTTCTTTAAGTTCTTCTTTTAAGGATGTGAAGGACTTGATCTTCTATGTTGACGTTCTTTTACGACCGATAACATTCTTGTAGGAGGTTGTCTTGTTTTATCATTGTCTCCCCCGATGTTGAAGATATGACTTTTGACGTTTATGCTTTGCCTTGTTTATCTTCGGTCTTAGTCTTTGTCTTCTCTTGTTTGTAATGGCTCTGTTCATTCATGCTTTGTGATCTTGATCTTGAGCCTTTATCTTTTGACTTTGAGTTCTTGAGATCTTTATCTTGCATCATTTCCTTGACTTGAATCATCTTGATTTGACTTTCTTGATCATCTTGTGCTCTTGACCGACTTACTCATACTTATCGCATTCTTGTTTGGCTTATATGAACATAAGGCTAACAATCTCCCCAAAATGAGATTCTTGATTTGACTTTGAAGATCTTTGAGGAAGTTTAGGATCAACAATCTTGATGCTAAATGATTGACTTTTAGAGCTCGAGTATGAGTATGTGGTAGTGAATCCGACTTCGCTGGTACATGGTTGCAACTCCGACGTTTGAATCTGCATTTAAAACAGTTAGCAATAAAAGATGAATATGGTTTTGTCATTCATCTTGAGTTCGGTTGCATTAACCTCTGGTTTCCCGTTTTATAGTATAAATACTATACCTGTGATCAGGTAGATTCAGAGAATCTCCTTGACAGGGTTTCCAGCTTAAAGCGTAGGATCTTCTAACACAGATGTATTAGATTCACCATGCTTGCTAGTTCTCATTACCGGAATGTCTCAAAGCAGACAACACGGTAAGAGTGCATCAGATAGTTACTATCTTTCTGATTAAGTCGTCAATTCATTTTACTAGAACAAGTTTGATTCATATAGAATCACACCATATTTTCTTTCCAGTTGACACAAGCTTGATTCATATAGAATCTTGCAAGTCACCTACCAAGAGCTTGTTTGATGTTGGCTCAAGCAGGATTTCTATCTTCACTGTGATTACTTAAGTATCACTCGGATGTTCTGGCAAGATCTCAAGGATAATGCTTAGGACTCTTTTAATACAACTTGTAAACTTTATGGTGTTCAACAAGTGTATTTTTTACATTGTGTCCTAATGAGATTTATAATTTGATCTCTTCTGGATCTAGACTCGATTTGTGCACTTTGGTTTTAGTAATCGGAGGCTAGAGCAGACTGCCACCTATTCAATATCAACAATCTCAGAGTGAGATGTCAATAGATAACGTGTGAATCTCCGTGAAAAATGAGACAAGTTTCTTTTGAGAGAAACTTGAATGGCTGGGAAGGGTTGTGCATTGCATCACTGGGTCTATGATGTCATTCTTCAATACCAACAATCATCTTTGTGATTTTGATAGATTATGTATTGACTCGGTTTCTGCCTAAGGTGTTTGGAGGGCTGCTTTGTTTTCACCCTTTATCCATACATTTCTTTTTCATTCTTCAACCCCTTCAACGCTTACCAAGACGTCATTACTAACACCTTGTTGTGATTGTTCCAGTGTTAACTCAATCTTAGTCAGCATTTTTCCTTTATTCTCATTCATCTCCAATCATACCTAAGGACTGCTATTTCTAACTATGGATTGTCCTTGGGTAGATCCCTCCGGTTCTAGTTGGATCATAGGACTTATTCCTAACCTAACCACCTTATGACTTCAGAATCGTCATGAAATTAATAGGTTGTTGGTTATGAGATCGAACCATAAAACCATTTTCTAACATTTTTTTTTAATTTTTAAATACTCCCCCTACACATGTGCTCCGAGATTCAAAATTATTTAGCACATGAAGGAAAGAGTTGCACTTAGAGTCTTAAAGATTACATTTTTCTATATCATATTTTAATCACATTTTCTCCCCTTATTTTAAATAATAAAGCACTTAGTATTTGAAATACTAATTGATTAAAATTTGACATGAAAAATTCCATGGGGAGAAAGATTATACCACGATATTGCATAAATTCATTTTCTTGATGGCTCCCCTTCAACAGTATATGTGGGATACCAATATTTATTAAAACTTGACATTGGAATGAAAAATTGATATGACACCACAAAATATTGAAGACGGAGTGAGATGCCTTAGTGAACAATGTATATTATTAGTTGACATTATAAATTTCCACATTTTAATTTCAAAAAATGTGTTTGGATATATAAAATTGACATTTATGAGATGTACCCAACACATTAAAAGTCTTTGTTTTAAAAGCTCCCCTTACATACACATAATTATATTTTTTTAAACATATAGTATTTTACAAAAGATGTGTGTTGTATAAAAATGGTTAGAAAACTCATACTCATAAAATGTCAAAAACTATGTATATTATACATAACAACAAATAGTTTTTCGCACAAGTAAAATTTACAATAATAATCTTGGGATTTTAATGGAACACACCTATTTAAATATTTATATATTTTCTTTAAATGAGTGGCAGTGAGGGTCCAAGAAAGTTTTTCAAGATATATTATCAAGTCATTTATTCAAATTTATGGTTGATTATATTTATCGAATCTTATTGACAGTTTTTGAGTATGGATAAGAAAATCCGAATTCTTATTTGTTTAGTTTCAAGATTATATCAAATTATAATAAAAGATATTGTCTTGCATATACATAATCAATCACACTAGATTTGTATGAAAATAATTGCATTCATTTGTAGATGAAAGGAATATGCATTAGATCATAACTCACACTTGTATTGATAATGCCATATTGAGTCTACTTGTCCAGTAGTTGTGTTCCAAATATTAGTCTGATATGTTTAATACATGCATGAAATACATAATGAAGTAGGATGACATAATTGATGTTCGTACGATATTTTTCAAGAAAATTTACATTGCAATGCAATTGCTAAATGTGTCATTTCTGAAAAACCAAACACGAGCCAATTTACAACATATGTAATCTTTGCTCATACAACTTAAAAGCACAACTTAAAACTAATATTCATATTTGACTAAATTCTTAAATAAGAATGTTATTCTTATTTATTCACCTAGGATAACATGATGTTTGGGAAATATTATGTTTAAGGAATTTATGAACTTATCATATTAAATGATTTATAAAGGATAATATATATCCTATGCATTTTATTTTCTTCGTAGCATAAATGGTTGTGTTATAAGAAAATACATCATATATAATTTGAAAAATACAAAGTTATTAGAATTAAAAAATAATCTATCAAAATATGTATCAATGCATAAACAAGTAAAAATACACTTATTCAAATACTTATCTAATTATGATATACAACATTGATAAGGATATTAATTTTAGAGAAGTATATTTTTTTAAACATTTATTATTAAAGAATCACAAACTCAATTAAGATAAATAATATTGATGAGATTCACTTCACATGGCATGAAATGGAGAATTCTTAAAACACTCTCAATATAACATATTTGTCATTGTCACAAATAAACACATCTCTTGGCTTTTGAAAAACCAAACACGTTAAATATCACATGTGACAACTAACTGTAAGATGTCTAAATTTAAGACTCCATTAAATCAAGCAATATGTAATCGAAATTAATCAACCTATAGATCTTGAACAAAAGATTAAAACATCTTGCTTACGCTTATCTTAGAATTCCACACATCTTGATTAGGATTATGCGAACCAGAATTAAAGTATGATTAGTTGAGTCATATTAGGTCCTCTATGAAAAGATAATACAAATTTTATCTTTGCTACACTTCATTAGGCAAATATAAGAATTCTATTTAGTCTAACATAAGAATGACTACTGGAGAATCTATTGCACTAGATATTCATTTGACTAACGGTTGAGTTGCTTTCAGGAGTGAAGTTGGGTTGGTGTATAACCGTAAAAATTGGTGTGTTTAGCCTGGAATTGAGCACACTAGTGATAGTTTCTTCTTATTCTTTAAATTGATTAAATGGCTTTTCCTAAATATGCCTAATGATAGTATACATCGATAAACTTTGTATCTCATTAGGAGTACACACTAAGCATGTAGAAATTAGACTTTTCCTTAGTCAATCTAGACAACCTCACCGGCATCCTCACCATACCACTCAAACGTGAACCATTTAATTTTTTAAGTCTAGGTCTAGGAATGATGGTACAAACAAATCTCATAAACGTGTCATTCTCATTTTAATAGTCTTATTACTATTAAATACATTCCGATAAATCTCGACAACTTAATCATTTCATCCGAAATGTTTAAGCATTTTTAATTCGCGAAATACAAATTAAAATGTCACTTATTGTTGATGTCCCAAGTCGTTTCACAAAAACCTTAATCATGCCTCTATTATTATATAGATGGTTAATATCTTCCGTCCACATTTCCGTTACCACCTTTAAGACAACCTCGTACATCGTTGTGTGATTGTTCTACGAACAATCGCAATATTCGAGAAGAGCTACATAACTTCGCGGATGAAGTTCATCGTATGCTAACCGTCATCCATCATGAAATTGTCAAGCTCATCGCTTTCGTCGTTATTTCTCTTCATTTATTCTTTTTATTCCACAACTTATGTCCGGATGAGCACGAATTAAAAGGGAAGGGAAAACACACATCTTCACATATATCCTTTAACCAAACACTCTCAAGAACTCACATAGGTGATCCTTATTCACTAGAAACCATAAGATACACTTCTACGATACACTCAAACCTCATAACTATTATTCACTCTTGTTAGTGATCATTAGTTCTAGTACATCCCTAAATAACCAAAGTGAAACGAAAAACCAAGTCATCCTTACTACTATCAACCTCGATTCATCTACCTGTCACTTTTACAAGAAGATTCATCATGAAATGCGACTTATCCTCATATCCTAACACTCATAAGCATGTGTGCCTATGTTGTCAAAAGTCAAGTGAATTTCGTAATGAAATGCGTCTCATCCAATCATTTCCACTTCTTAACAAGTGAAGAACACAAAGAAGATATACAACCTTCAAAGTGTTGTTGAGTCATCACAATAACGTGTCTTCCATTGGTCCATTTCCATTTTTTGGGCAAGTAAAGAACACAAAGATGATATTCAACCTTCAAAGTGTTGTCGAGTCATCACAATAACGTGTCTTCCATTAGTCCATTTCTGTTTTTTGGGCAAGTGAAGAACACAAAGATGATATTCAACCTTCAAGTGTTGTTGAGTTATCACAATGCTCCACCATTTTCACATTTTCACCTTTGTTCATCAACATTAACAACCATCTCAAGAAAACAATCACCCCAATCAAGAATTACCAAACCCTTACATTAAGGACACTCCCACATCACCACAAGTTGCCTCACATCCTCCATTTCCCATCTCACCCATCAATTCATATGTTACTCACACTCAATCTCCACTCAAAGTGACAACCAAATTCAACACATACCACCTCCATCTCTCCCAACAACAAAACAACATTCCCTCATCGCCTTACTCTCCAAACCTACCAAACACCCAACAAACCTATATTCAACACCTTCCTTTTCCATTCACGCTCATCCTTCCTCATTTTTGTTTCCTCAATAAATCATCCTTATCATCAACATTTAGTTCGACCTAAAGTCTTACGATAATGTTTATCCTTAACACCCAAACATGATAAAGCATACATAACGCGTAACAAAGAAAACCTTGAGGATTTAGGAATCTCTCAATACAACCATTAGTCTATTTAAATCTACATCATTATCTTGGTTAGATGATGATACCATAAGGAACGTGTTGATCGAGTCTTAGCCCTTAAGCATGTGTCGGTTAAATCTTATCATTGGTTCCTAAACATTTCCATGTCTTAAGCATTCATAATTTTTTTTTGGTTGTTGTCTTTAGTGCCACACTTTAGAGTGTATATACCTAAAACATACATGATTTGTTCCCCACTAAGTGTCTTGCATATATATCTATCATCATCATTATATATATGTGCATTTTTCTACTAACTTTGTTTTGTAGCACTTTTTTCGTTACTCAATTTCTTGGTGGCCCAATCAAGGGGGAGCATACATAAAGGGGGATCATTTTCAAATGTCTAAGCTATTACGTTTGCAACCGTTTAAGACATCTACACATTTTTTTTATGTGTTTTTCATCCCTATATTTTTTGTTGCGCGAAACTAACCATTGATGTAGGTTAAGAGTTTGCAACTAATTTGATCCATGGATCCGCTTGAGTCAATGTTCAAGGGATTGATAGAATCAAGACTTCACTTAGGATGATGCAAGCTCGTCTCTTTGATTGAAGAGTTGAAGTGTAGTAAAAGTCTCGTCTTGGAGTCCACCATTTTGTTTCGACAAAAGGGGGAGAAGAAGTGTAAACAAGTAACTTATACATTTTACTATGAGTTATAGTTTACATATTTTGTCATCATCAAAAAGGAGGAGATTGTTGGTAGAAATATTGCGATATTTAATCTATACATTCTCTTTATGTTTTGGTGATGACAAACATACAACTTATAACACATAAAGTAAAGTGCTTAAGTTACTCGTAATCACTAATCATCAATTCGTCAACATCTTTTGACTTCTTAAGTTTTCTTCAACAATAAATTTAAGTTCGCACCCGACGTAAATCACTAAAGGTATGAACAAACAAACTTTAATTTGTTGAATGATCAAAGAAATTTTTTATTTTTCCAAACCTTACATTTATAAAATAGAACAAACATTTTTAAAATATATACAAAACATTTTTGTATTTATAAGAAATGTTTTATTCAAAATAAATATTTTGTATTCAAATTTTCCACCTAAAACGGCTAGAAAAAGTCTAGTAAACACCTCCCTAGAATAGGACAAAAAAGGAGCGTCTGAAAAATGGGCGGCCCCCTTAATTAATTAAGGGGACCGGCCATAATTAAGGGGACCGCCCTTGTATAATTAAGGGGACCGCCCAAATAAAAAATTAATATTTTTTCCTATAAATAGTGGACTGTTTCCACAGATTTTCTCACCTCTTTGCACACAGTTTTCTCTGATCAAAAACCTCCTTTCAAACCCTTTCCTTTGATCACTTAACTTATTATAAGTTTGTTTAAAATGTGATCCAATCATCCATCCATTCAAGTGCAAGAGAAGAACCTTCGTTATCATTAAGATACGAAGTTATGTAGGTTAGTTAGTGCATTCGTGACATGTCTTACATTCACAATGTATAGATCGAGTCCATGTATTCCAAACTTGTGTAATAGCTTGATCATGGTGATCATGGTGTGTATAGTTGTTAGATCGTGGTGATCATAGGAAGTTTAGATAGATCGGTGTGATCAAAGTAGTGTCTAGTTGAAGTGAAGTTGTGAAGTGAGGTATAGAAAAGTTGTGAAGGGTAGTGAAGTCGTGAAGTGAAGTAGTGAAGTAGTGTGGTGAAGAATACTAAGGCGTGAAGAAGTTGTGTAGTTGTGAAGTTGTGTTGTGAAGTCGTGAAAGTAGTGAAGAAGTTGTGAAGTCGTGATAGATTGGTTCTAGCTAAGATTAGAACTCGACATCTAGCTTAGTGTCGGAAATTGATATAAGCGAAAGTTGTGTACGGTTTTCTCCGCCATAAGGGAGCTTGTTGACTAGTGAAGTAACTCTCGAGTTGGGTACTCGGGGAGTGGAGTAGGGCGAAGAGGTGCTTCGTGACCGAACCACTATAAATCATCGTGTCCGGTTTGCATTTTCTTTCACTTATCTCTTTACATTTATACTCGCATTTATTGCTTTATATTTATACTTGCATTTATGTGTTGGTTTGTATTGTTGTGATTTGATGTATTATTATGTTTACACTCATCATATTGTGTCACGCTTGATCGGCAATTTGATACGAAACGTTTTAAGATTTTAAAAGGAAACGTATTCACCCCCCTTTACGATTTCCACAAACTCCAACAAAGAAGTTGTAATGATTGCTCCAAGAGTAAGAGATGTATGTCTTCTTGACATGACATCTTCTGCACAAGAATCTTGTTTCTTTGCCAAAGCCTCTCACAATCTCAATTGGCTTTGGCATAAAAGACTTGCTTATCTAAACTTCAAAACAATCAATAAACTGGCAAAACAAAATCTTGTTGTTGGTCTTCCCTCACTTGTCTACTCAAAGGTCAAACCATGTTCATTAGGTAAAAAGGGAAAGCATCATAGGGCCAGCTTTAAAACAAAACAGACATCTTCTATCAAGAAATGTCTTTATCTTCTTCACATGGATTTATTTGGACCTGTAACTTCTAGGTCCATTAACCATGAAAAGTATACCCTTGTCATTGTTGATGAGTGCTCAAGGTACACCTAGGTATACTTCTTAAATAAATTCTTAAATAAAAAAAGTCAAGGCACCTGAAACCATAATGTCCTTCATCAAAAGAGTTGAAAATCATAATGACATCAAAGTCAAACAACTCTGATCTGACAATGGTACTGAATTCATGAATAACATCCTTGTTAACTTCTGTGATGAAAAAGGAATTTCTCAAAACTTTTCCTCGCCCTACACACCTAACAAAATGGTGTTGCTGAAAGGAAAAATAGAAGCCTCATAGAAGCTGCAAGAACAATGCTTTTAGGATCAGCCTTCTCAAAACAATATTGTACTGAAGCTATAAAGGCCACTGCATGAAACACAAAAAACATGATCCATCATTGTGAAAAGAATCTCCAAAACACCTTAATGAAATTTTCGTAAAAGAATCCCAAACATTAACTTTCTTCATGTCATTGGATGTCCAGTTTGAAACTTTATTTCACTTCTAGAAGGTTTACAAGGTGGGAAAAAGATTACTTTATGTCAAAAGGAATAAACAATCTCTTTGGGAATGACCACTTTTAGAGTTGGTATAGAAGTACAGACAACGTTTCTTTAAAAGAGTAATACTATGTTACGTTAGAGCACAGTCTGCATTAAATAGTATCTCAACCACTCATGGAATCATGACACGCGTGACTAGGTTAACATGTAAACCCTAATCCCTTTGCCTATAAAAAGGATAGGGATTTCCCAAAGTAAACACATCTCTACCAATTAAGTGATACACATTAGAAAGTTTATTTACTCAACAAACTGAATGGTAACTACTGAAAGCTGAAGCTTCAGTTTAGTCATAAGTAGTTTGTTTTCTTACTCTCTTAACTTTGGTTAGAGTTTAAGTTCGAAGGAGATAACGCCCCAATTTTCATTCAATCACCTTGCTATTCCGCAAGCAATGTGTGTCATAGATTATGTATTTGATTCTAATAAGAACCTATACGTTGAAAAGTTACTTCTATGTGTTTTAAACTTGTTATTTATATTCTTCATATATATCTGTTTAAAACTCACTTTGTTGCAATGAAATGTGATTAATTTAATTTGATAAACCTTATATGACATTCAAAGGTACCAACACTTATTAAGTGACAACCTTCGATGAGAACTCCGTTTAACGCTTTTACTCAATATGGACACCTGATCTTACAGGAACCTTAGGCAGGAAGTTAGCAAAAGATGTGAAACTACTGAAAGAGCTTTAGAAAATCGAGAGAGAAGGTCGCGGCACTAAATTTGGTGCAATTTATGTCTCGTCATCTCCTCTTTCATTTCTCAGCATACTTTATGTAAATGTGCGGTTTACCATTAATCATCGCTTTTTTTCAATATAAATGTCAAATGCTATTAGAAAATAGCATCACAAACTCTTCTTATTATAACTGAAATATATTTATCACTTTCATTGTGACTATCATATCTAAACGTATTTTTTCCTGCTCAAAAAACATATGAATTATTCGTTTGCAAGAAAAAAAAACAATAAATGTGTCAAAAACCAGGATGGCAATCGTGTCGTGTTCGTGTTGACTTATTCGGGTTCGTGGGTTAGTATAACATCTACCCAAACACAACCTGTTTATTAATCGTGTTTAAGAAACTCAATCCTAATCAAGACAAGCATAACATATGTAACTTGTTTTTGACTTTAACCTGTTAGAGTAAGTAGGTTAAGCGGTGAAGAAAGTTTTAAATCCAAATTATATACATCGTAATTCAATCGCAATTCATTGTATCATTAAGTACATAAAAAAAATGCATTTATTCCAAATCCAACATCTATATCTATACTCTTTATAAAGGAGATTTATCCAAATGTTGAAACTAGAAATCTAGAAAAGTTGAAATCTAGAAAAGTTGAAAATCTTTTTTTAAGAAACATTGGAAAAATTAAAATCATTATAACCTACAAATAGGGATCACAATTAATTAATTGATTTACTCATTGGTGGGCCCATTAATCTCTTATAATTTTCATTGACTAGAGTTTGGTAAATCCCCTATAAATAGGGATCACAATTGCATAGAAAAATACACAGAAACATAAACACTTAGAAGCTGCCACCGGGAATCGCTGCCGAAAATGAGGTCGTTGTCATGAATTTCCGTCGCTATGCGCGGGTACACGAGGTCGCTATCGGAAAACGAATTTTGAAAATATAAAAAAGGGTTTAATTTGACCTGTTTTTCGACTAGAACAAGTTGAACCTTGGGTAGAACCGGGTTTCAAAACATTATGTTTGATCTCCAAACCAGAAAAAGAGTTTAATCAAGGAGTAGTCTACACCTCAAATGTCGTGTACCAAGAATTTTTACACGACAAGTAACGTGTGATGTTAGATTTTATCTCATAATGATGTAATGTTTCACTTTCAATTTAACTGAATGTTTTGTTTGATACAAGTTAAGAATTTCTTGCATTTTACGAGTGTTTGCAATTTCATTTATGTTAAGAATTTCTCGCATTCAAGTACAAAGCCACAACATTATCAATATTGCATATTATTAATTATCGGCCGCAAGAGATTTTCCATGCATGCACGAGTATTCGTCTAGTAAGATCAAAGTTATATAGTTTTTTTATAGGCTTATATACTTAAACGGGTTCACGGGTTGACATGTTTAATACTTACTCAACTCAAACACGACCCGTTTATTAAACGGGTTGCCAAACCTGTTTAACTTCGTGTCGAGTTCGTGTTATTTATCATGTCGTGTCAAAAATTGCCACCCGCAACAACGCACGGACACCTTAGTTATTATCACTAGAAAATTAAAAAAGCTATTTAATATTTAAATTTAATAAAAATTGATCTGGTTGTTATTTTTCTGTTGTCATCTTCTTCTTCTTCCATTTCCCAAACAAAGCCGTCAACATCTCATAACATAAAGAAAAAACACCGATTTATAAAAATTAAAAAACCCTAATTTCATATCACTATTCATTTCCTCAATCAAATCATCATCATAACATTATGTCATCAGAGATCGAGGAAACTCCAGATCACACCGCCGGAACCTCCGCCGGAGAGATCGCCGCAACCGACGGAGGAGTGACGGAGGAGAGTATGAAGAATGACGTCTACACAGCAGCTGCCTATGGTGATTTAGATAAGCTTAAGAATTTGGTTGAATTAGAAGGCGCTTCGGTTCATAAACCTGATGATTTAGGCTATCGCGCGTTGCAGTGGGCTGCGTTGAACAATCGTGTCTCTGCGGCTCAGTATATTCTCGAGGTTGTGATAATTTTCATCACTTTTGATCATAGTGTCAATTTCGCTTATTCTGTTAGTATGATGTAGTGTACGATTACTAGACGAGCTCATCAAGCGTTTATTTCGTTATTACAGAAGCTATTTTCATGATATTAGTTGCATGATATATTACTTCGGATCAGTTTTTGTTATAGTTTCGGCTATTGTATGATGATGTAGTTTTATGTTTACTGGACGAGCTGAGCGTTTATTTCGTTCTTAGAGAAGCTATACTATTAGTTACTGGATGATGATGATGTAATGCTATGTTTAATGTGTAACGGATAATTATGTCATCATATATTCTCGAGGTTTTGATTTTGTTATACTTTGTTTGTATCGTTATACTTTATTATAGTGTCGGTTTTTGATTTTATGTTACTAGATAGAGCAAAGTTTTAATTTTGTTAATAGGAGAAGCTTGTTGTATTGTATGTGGTAATTTATGCTTAGTGGAGTGATCCATAGAGGCGATTGGGTAATAGGAGATCTATATTTATTTAGGGAGCAATTTCATGATATATTTAGTTATGCAATTTGGATCACCACGATATACTGAAGTTGTTGTTGTTCAATAATGTGACGGGATATACTCTGTATCGTTATAGTTGATGAGCTCAACAATAATTCGGTTCGTTAGAACAGCTATACTATTAGTTACCAGTATTAACAACTTTGCTTATAAGCTGTTGGATTATAGGTTGCAAAATAGGCGTATTTCATCTTCTAAAGAATTTGCTAGGATATAGAGCTATGTTCTATGTGCCATGCATATGGATTTACTTTGTATTTGCGTTAAGATCAATGCTATCAAGTCCATGGGACATGGCTTCTGAGTTCTGATATGTGATAATGGATTAGGGAAAATTTTCAAGAATTGTATGCTAAATTGGACGAACTAATAACTTATTTCGTTAGTTAGAGAAGCTATACTATTAGTTACATCATAGATTTTGATATGATAATATTTGTTACCAGTTGTCGTGACAACTTTTCAACAGGATGTTGGATATAATGCTATTTTTACAATGTGTGACGGATAATTATGTCGTCATATATACTAGAGGTTTTGATTTTGTTATACTTTCTATCGTTATATACGTGAAAGTTTGTAGGATATGTAGAGTTGTGATCAATTTTGTTATAGTGATGGTTTTTGATGTTTTTAATTATATGTTTACTAGATAGGGCAAAGTTTTAAGTTTGTTAATAGGAGAAGCTATGTAATTACGAACATGATGTTAGTTGCCAGTTTTTGAAATGATTGAGAAATGGAATTCACTGTGTGACAGATATATACCGACTTTGAATTTGTGCAGTTTCAAGATCAAGGTGAATAAGGTGATGACACATGGCTTGGTGCCTTCTGGTATTTGAAATGTGTTGACGGACATGTGAAAGTAATTGATATTTACAGAGTAATAAATAGCTTATGTTGACTGGATAGAGCAAAGTATTAGGCTTTTTCTTAGGAGGCTATACTATTATTTATATGATCGATTTTGATGATGTAAGTTAATTGCCGATTGCTGCTAGTATGAATCAGTGAATTGATTACTCTGTTGACAGGCGATTAGATCTTAGCTGCAAAATGGTTGTTATCTAATTTTTAATTATATGGATTTCAATGTTTAGGTAGTAAGTTAATGAACAGCAATAACTTTGGGAAGTTTAATAAGATCAGGATAATCAAAATTTAACGCATTGCACATCCTGTATTGCGTAATGTGGTAAAGCATTAATGGAAATTTGCAAAGTATTAATTTCAAAAGCTATACTATTAGTCACTTATTCACTAGCTGATTTCCATGATATTACTTACCAATTGATGTTAAGATTGAGTCATTGAATGGATTACTCGGTTTATAAGCGGATATGCGATTGGATGTTAGAGTGCCATTGAGGTGTATTTCATCTTCTAGTGATATGGATTTTTAAAGAATTTGGTAGTAGGATATAGTGCTATGTTGAATGTGTGATGGATATGCATGGACTTTGTATTTGTGGATTGATTGTAATCAAAGTTATCAAGGACATGGTACATGGATTGGTGCCTTTCATATTTGATGATGTATTAGGGGAAATGTGCAATTGACATGTTGACCTATGGGATTGTCTCTTTAGTGATGTTTAAGCTCTTCGTAGATTCGTGTACTTGCTGTCATGATTTAATGAACAAGATACGTACACGTAACCAATAGCCGTCTTTAGTAGTGTTTTTTCTATTTTCGAAAGATGCAGGCGTAGATGAGATAATAAACCTTGCACTGGATTGTCTACATGTCAAGTTTTTCAGTAGTCATAATATATAGGTTATAGGAGCCAAAAAAAGTTGTCAGATTGTCTCATTTAAAATCATCTGAACCAGAATCTTCTGGTATCCCACGGACATATCAGAATGGCTAAACATTTCCATACAGTGTCCAGCCACAAATCGTTCAGAGGTAGCTGTACTAATATGAGACACAGGAGCTGAGCTGATCATTTTTCTTGGACTGTGGGTTGATTATGTGGATCTATGACTTATTTTTAGCATGGGAAAGTTATGTGTTAATTACTAATTTTTAATGAAATTTGCAGCGTGGTGCCGATGTGAACGCCGTGGATCTTACCGGGCAAACAGCATTGCACTGGAGTGCTGTTAGGGGAGCCATTCAGGTTGCAGATCTTTTGCTTGAAGAAGGTGCCCTGGGTCAATGCAGCTGATATATATGGATATCAGGTTAGTTTTCGTTAATACAATGCTTTTATGTCTAGTCTACTACTCTACTAAAAGCGGAAACAAAATTGTGTGTAGAAAAGCAATATAATAAAAAATTGTTTTAAAAGAGGACTGTTTGTATCTTAGTCTAGTAATGCATGATTTCAATGTTCATGGATTGTTATTAAGCGATTGTCTGTTTTGGGGCCTTAGTGTTCTATCTGGAGCTTGTCTGCCTAGACGATTTTTGCAATCTATGCTTGTTGCTACTAGCAGTCTTAAAACAGTAAGCTATATACTGTGAAGTAATTTTTTGTCCACATACCAATACTTATTAGTTTCAGTTTATTTAATTTGATCCGCTCACTTGGATGTTGGTCCTTTGTTATGAACTGAATTCTATAGACAGCATTTCTGAATAATGGCTCGCTCTTTGTGTTCTTAATTATGTACCTGTGCTGTGTGCTGCACGAGAATTCAATTTTTATTAATGTCAAGGCTTAAGTACGGACATTTTCTTTCTCAAAATTGCTACATTAGAGATTGCACGCAGGGGGAAATTGGCATATGCCCATGCCCAACCATTTTACTATTCCATATAGAGCAGAAAACTTAAAATTATTAACATAACATCCCCTTGAATTGATTCAGAATATATATATATATATATATATATATATATATATTCCTCACATGGTCACACGAACACGTTCACAATATTAAGAATTTAGATGTGAACGAATCTCAGGATATATAATATAGCAATAGCATCACAAGAATTAACTATAATTAATGAACAGGAGGTGATAGTGTGATACTTACTCCAGTAGTGAAGCATCCCCTCAACTGTGAAGGTTCTACTGACAATTATATAGAGTGGTTGGCTTTTGATAGGCCTTGGATGAAATTTCTGTGCTATTGTTCATAGATTTGTAATGCAAATTTGGATTTTCATAATTGTCATCTTCTACCCTTAAAGCACATACTTGTGTTTGACTTACAAATTGAATATTTTACAGACTACTCATGTTGCTGCACAGTATGGCCAGACAGCTTTTCTTTATCACATTGTTTCAAAATGGAACGCAGATGCAGATGTCCCAGATAATGAAGGAAGAACACCTTTACATTGGTACTCAGATCTCTTTCTCATACAATGAATTGCTTCTTTGATACAGGCCAAGTTACTTTCTAGTTTGTCTCCACCATTATGTTGTGTTTATTGCCCCCTCTGTTCTGAAGTAAAATTTTATCCGTATAAAGTGCTGAGGGATCTTCACCGTGACTTGTAGGGCTGCATATAAAGGTTTTGCAGATAGTATACGTCTTCTTCTCTTTTTGGATGCATACAGAGGCCGCCAGGACAAAGAGGGTACTGTATTATCAAATATGTATTTCTACTTCTTAAAAAGTGAAAGTTATAGTTTAATAAAATTTCTTTACCTGTCATGTTTTTTCATGCAATGTGTCATAAAGCATTTCTGACATCTTGCAATTATAGGTTGTACGCCTCTACATTGGGCTGCTATCAGGGGGAACTTAGAAGCGTGCACAGTATTGGTGCAAGCTGGAAAGAAAGATGATTTGATAGTGACTGATAATACTGGCCTTACACCAGCACAGCTTGCTTCTGATAAGAGTCACCGGCAAGTTGCATTTTTCCTTGTAGGTATTTCTTACCACCTGTAAGTACATGTAATTTTTTGTTGCTTGAGTTTTATCTAGATTTGTACCCAAGATGAAAATCTTCATAAAAGCTTTCATACAACAAAATCTATGTGATATTGGGTTGATCTGGGAGATATTATAATGTTAATGAATAAATTCTAAAACTTGAACTAAAAGGGAAACGGGTTTTGATTTTTATAACCACTTTAATAGTTTTATTCATAAACAATTGGGTCTTTATTGCCATAAAAGCTATTATCTTAATATATACGTAGTAATATTTTCTCTAAAAAATAGAAAACTTTTAGCAGGTCTACTGAAAGCACCCATGGTCTTACCTGTTTTGATCATTACTTGTTGCCCCCATTTTGCCACCCATAGTCTTGAGGAAATTCTGTTGCATAGCGTGGGATTCTCTTACCAAACAATGAATAAATAGTTATCCTGTATATAGGTACTTGTAAAGTTCATATTAAAGAGATTGGGTTTTAGTCTGGGCTTTGATGTGAGTATTTATGTATATTAACTAGTGTTGCTTTATAAACTTAGTACCTCACCTCTCATATGAAATCCGTATTTTGTAAAGAAAGCTTATTCTGATTGTTTTTCACCGAGATGATTTAAAGCATGTGTAAGTTTATAATATATTTTTGGCTGAACACATAATTGATACATCAACTAAGATGTTTGTAGGAACCTGCTATGCGCTTTTATCACAAAGGAATATAATTTTGATGAATTTGAAGTTTTCCAATTCTTAATTCAGTTTGTATGATCAAATCCGGGAAGGCACCTGTTTGTCTGTATCATAAAGTTAGCTTCATTTATACTTGTAGTTGCTCATAAAAATGAACTTTTAGAATGATATCAGTCGTCCTTTTTTATGAATTGTCAGTTTTTTTACTTTTCGACTTCCAGAAGTGCTTTATCTATGCATGCCTTTCCCTCTTCTCTGTTTGAAGACACTGTGAGTTTTAGCTGAGTGTTGATTTTGAGCATTTAGACTAGGTACAAAAAGCATACCAGGTACAATCCAATGTATTATAATTTGGTTGCAGAAGATAAATTTTATCATTAGTTATAAACTAATTTTTCTTCTGCTTGTGATATATTTTGTAAGATATCCAAAAAACATTAAGTTCTGTCTAGCTAAATACATGACTCGTATAGTCATTATGGTTTTATTTCTACTTTTAGTCGGTGAATTTATAATATCTCTAGGCTCATTTTCACATAACTTGTCTAAATACAATCATCAGATACTGTTATATTGCTTTCAATAACTGAAAAGTCCTGTTCTTTTATGGGTGAATATTTGAAAAGATATCTTACTTCTTTGTCGCGAATACTTTGGATCCATTTCCTTTGCTATACTTTGGATCTATCTGATTCTGCAGGGCAATGCTAGGAAGTTGCTCGAAAAACGCCATGAGGGGACATTTGGGCGACTTTCAAAACTAGGACTAGCACCAGCACTTCTGTGTGTAATATTTGCGCTACTTTTGACCTATATCAATTCAGTCATTATGGGTATCTTTTCAATCTTTTAATAAATAATGTATCATATCAATGTGTCGGAAGTGAGACCAGTCAATGCTAAAAGTATTTTCTCTTTTTGGTACAGCTTCAAATTTGCCGAAGTTGACAGCTGGTTCTGCCTTTTTTGCATGGATTGGTGTAGCAATAGCAAGTTCAGGATTGATTCTTTTCTATCGGTGTAGCTCGTATGTCCTGGCTTTTTGTTATGAAACCTTCGGTACTAGTTATGTCAAAATTGGTGGGTTGGGTAACAGGTCAAATCGGATTTTGCGATCCAGTTCCTGTAGTTTTTAAATAAATAGTTATTGTCAAATATGATTACACATATTATAATCTAAGTTTCTGAAATGAATAGTATTAAAAGTTTATGCAATCTTAAAACTCTATGGGTAACCCTCTTCCATTTAGCTAATCTTTTATGTTACCCACTTTTGAACCATTAACATAACCCGAATCGATCCATCTACAAAGACTGTTGGTATTTTTCGTTGAAATACTTCTATCAAATAATTAGAAGCATGTAGTTCTTTAATCTTGTCTCGAGTTTTATGATAATAACTTCAATATTTGTCAAACATGACCTGTTGGTGGCCTTTTTTGGTTTTTGTAGGAAGAATCCCGGTTTCATTAAAGCCAACAGGAATGATTCAAACGATACAAAAGATGATGTAAGTTGTGTATTACCTTCCTAACTCAACTACATACCTATTTGTCCCTGGAAGATTTACTTTGTTGCAATTTTTTTTCCATATGATTGTTTTTCTTCTGTACGAAGACAATAGTATACTCTCCCGTCAGTAACGGAAATTCATAGTTTTTTGTATTGAGCAGGAGCCATTATTAAAGATCGAGATTCGTGACCCTGCTTTGCTAGCTGGTAACTGGACTCAACTCTGTGCAACTTGTAAGGTAATTGTCATGCGTATCATATATCTTCTTTGGTAATTGTGTTACAATTATTCAAGGTGACTTCCATTGCTTTTTTTAGAAGTGGCAAAATGGGTGAGCTGGGTAAGGGGCTCAATATGGGTTTGGATAACCACGCAAGTTCTGGTATGGTCGGGTTGTGTTCATCCGAAACACTTTTTGTCCCACTCCCAAATTCTAAAACCATAGATAATCAATTAGTGTGTCAAAAGATCTCAGAACTTTAATAATGTTATAATATTTTGATCCATTTGACACATTGCATTTTAAGCTTATTTTTTGCTTTACTGTCTTGGCTCGTTGAAGATAATAGATAGCTTAAATCAACATGTTCATAATTAAACGGGTCAAAGTTGCAACATCTACTTTTTGTATTGATATTCTTACTACCTTAATTTTTATTTTGATGTTTAGATTGTTCGACCTCTTCGTGCAAAGCATTGTTCTACCTGTGAGCGTTGTGTAGAACAATTTGACCATCACTGCCCTTGGGTATCTAATTGCATCGGGAAGGTTTGTTTTTAAGTTGCTTTTCTGTCTACTTTAGAGAATTTCATATGATGCTGATTATTTTGCTGTTCTCATTGACCTACTTGTGATTAAAACACTGTGTTTATCTTTGATACAGAAGAACAAATGGGATTTTGTGTGCTTTCTTGTTGTGGAAGTTAGCGCTATGGCAATAACCGGCACGGTTGCTCTTACAAGTATGGTTTTCTTATTGGTTCTATTCAAATAATAGTATAATACTCCATGTCACAAAAGAGAGAATCCAATTGTAATTTTAGATATTGTTGTTTAGACCTAGTAGTTCTAAATTCAACCTTCAAACCAGAGGTCGCAGTCCAGGACCTTTTATGGATAAATGGGTCAATTTACGGCTTTGACTTGCGCTTATTAAATGTGTAAAATTCGGAGTTCTTGAACAGGTTAAAAGCCACAAAAAGTTTATTCACAAATCACATTTCATTAATCTCCTAAATTGTGTTAATATAAGCCAGCCTTTCCAAAAAAAAATCTCCTAAATTGTTTGTCAGATATTAGATTAACATTCTAACAAGATATTTTTATCACATATGTAACTTTAAATATTAGTAATATTTAAGAGAAGAAAGACAAAAAAAAAGTGTGCGAATCGGCCTGACCCGTTCCCTGGTTTGACCCATTACCTAATCCACCCGTCACACACATTTTCCACCTCTACTTGGCATAAAATTTGGACTTTTTCTATCTCCAGCTTTTTCTGTTCTGTAGTCCTATTGGTCAATGCAACTGTCCAAACTTTCAGCGAGTCTATCATAATTCATAAGTTTTGAACTACAGGAACTGTTTCTCCAGTAAGGTCGTACATGGATAACCTTCTTATAGATCTTTGTAGTTAGCTGATTTCGCAGGCTAATAGAACATCATTCTTCTTGCAGGAATCGTGACCGATCCATTGGCCCCATCTTCTTTTGGAGCGTGGTTGCATCATGTTGGTAATCAACACCTCGGTGTTCTGTTATTTATAATTTCAGATTTTTCCCTCTTCATGGGTGTGGCGGCGTTAACGTTTATGCAAATTTCTCAGGCATGTTTTTTTTTCCATCTTTTCCCCTTGTTATTTTAACCAACTTATGCGGTGTATAATACATATACACACTGCCTTTCATAATATGCACCGATGCATCTTAATCTCAAATCTTTGATTCTGTTGGTGCTTCTCGATTTTATCTGGAAGGAAAATGACAAATCAAATATGTTGTGAACTTTCTGTTGGTGCAGGTTGGTCGTAACATCACAACAAATGAAATGGCAAACATGATGCGATATAACTACTTAAGAGGCCCCGGAGGCCGATTTAGAAACCCATACGATCACGGCTGCAAGAAAAATTGTTCAGACTTCTTAATAAATGGTTACAACGATGACATTGAGATTCTAGAAGCAGCAGCTCAATCCGAGGGTATAAACATGATGCCAATGTCTAATTCGAGTCTAGCTCTAAACATGCAAAACGTAGGTCATCCTGCTGCTGCTCATTCTCATCAAACAAATGGAAATGGACATGGTCATGTCGATTTAAACAATAAGGCACAAACCAACACTCATGTGCATTCTTCAAGTTGCAGCCATGGAAACGAAAGTAAACCAAAAACGGACTCTGTTCCAGTAGGCTTAGGGCTAGGATTAGGCCGAGGTTCCAAATCTAGGGCTGCGTTATGATTATACAAGCAATACCACAATGGTCCTGAAACATAATGTGTTGTATAACTTGCCTTTTTGGAGATTCTCATTTTTTCAGAGCTAGAGTGATTTGTACTTAATGCAGTGCATTATTTTTTGTTCGTATATCTCAAAATATTGTATACAGCTTATTTATAAGAAACAGCAAAAATGATTTTTTGTTCATGAAACATAGCTGCAATTATTGACTACGTGACTGTCATTTGTTTTGGAGTGAGATGGTTATGTTGAAATGAGAATGAGTACGATTACTTTAACTTTTGGTGTATGCATTGAATGAAGCATTCACTGGTTGAGGTGTGTGACGACTGACGACTGACCTGTAAATGAGGTAATGAATTCTACTTGTGAGAACTTCAGCTGAGTTTGGTAGAGTTCGGAACATAAAGGGACAATCACATACTTATCGAGCTTATGTGTCTAATTAAGACAAGTTGTTATGTAAACTCGTTTTATAGAATACAGTTCCTATAGATGTTTGATATCAGAGTTTTCGGGTTGAACATAATCATGGGGGTAAATTAACTCACATACATAAGCCAGTTCAAGGTACTTTCTTCAATCCAAAACTACTTCTAACAAATCAGCATTCATTAATAAATAATAATAGTACACACCAAATTAATAAACCTTGCAAACCAATAACACAGTACCTGTATCTATATGCCCCCCTAAAACAAATACAATAAAAGATGTACTACTTTAGAGACTGCTTATTGACCATTTTTGTAACTACCCTTGTAGTATCCATTATCTTTTTTTTTTCATGATTGTTAAAACAAATTGAATGTAACCCCTTGTAAACTTCTACATATCTAGTGCTGAGTTTGAAGCTGCATCGAATTTATGAACGTCGGATGTGCCTACCTGCATAATACATTTTATCAGTTTTCTAGCGCAGTATGAACGAGTCATTTTTAAAGCGAATAAAAAATAAGTGCAGAATGGAAAACTATAATATGGGTAAACTAATAAGATGCAACATGTTTTCAGACACCAATAATCATTATTCTTTTTCTTCGATAAGTCGTTTTCTATATCAGGGAGGACCGTTTGTGGCCATAATTGTCATCGCCAGATGTATAATGATGAAACAAGAAGTACACACAGAGTTAATGATAATGTGGGTCGATGTGGAGGATGCTAACTATGTGAAACAACAATGGGCAGATATGTAATTTCAACTTTCACAGTTTGCCAAAATTGAAATATAGTGATCAATATGAGATCCCAAAATGGAAGTTGTTGAAAGTATTCATGTGCAAAGGTAGTACAACTAGAAACTGTTTGACTAACAGCTAAACAAATTGAAAGTTAGATATTAGTTTGTTTACTTACCAAGGAGTGAATTATGGAACAAGAACAAGTACCCTTTTCCTTCTCCTCGGAATAACTCGATCCTGAGGTGGAAGTCATTATGCATGTTCCAAGGCGTAAAAGAGTTTAGAAGCTCGTCTCCGAAGCAATGGTTCTAATCTGAAAGAAGGAACACCACTTTGCCATCTTTTCACTTCATACATTTCATGCCATGCTTGTACTATCTCATCAATGTCGAAACCTAAACCTAAACAACAATAATTCAAGGTCAAAAGTAAACTCATTACCAAGATTTCATGAAATAACCACAGATTCAAAAGAAAATAAAAAAGACCCGTAAGCCTCAATCATAGCAAAAGACATTTACATATTTGACCCGTTTGAGATAAAACCTAACCCACATCGACCCACACAAATAAGCTGATCAAAATACGACACAAAAAAATATATAGAACCAGAATTACCTTCTGGTGCAGCATCATTAGAACAGTGATTCTTGATAACGACAGCTATATCTGTAAGCGAAACACCAGCAAGTTCAAATTTTTCAACAGCGATCTCCAAGCATTCATGCCAAGAAGGAAGCCCGAGTTTATATTCCATACTCGATCTTTCATAAAGCATCGTACCCCACGAAACATTAATCAAAGACCTCATATTTGCAGCCTGTTCTGCACCTTCATTTTTGTTACCATCCCACATTTGCATACCCTTTTCCATATTCTCTTCGGCTTTATTATACAGTTGAATAAGTTCTGAGTAATCCCCTTTTTCAAAATCAGTATTTGTTCCAATTGCATAATACCAAGAAAGTTTCGCTTGCTCAAATTCTTGATGTCCCAAAGCTAGAAAACCTTCATAAAAATCGGGTTTGACTTTAAGCGATTCTTTATACATTTCACCTGCTTTAGAGTACTCGGTTTGTGCCCACTCGTACAAATCTTTGATATGCGAAAGTAAAGACTCTCGTGAGGCATCTTCTGTATGGTAAGCTCGTTTTCTTGCTCTTGACATGTGAACATTTCCATAATTAAACAAAGCCAAAGCTGCCATTTCTTGAAATTTATCGGCTGCATTGCTAAAGAGTTCTTGAGCTTCTTCACTTGTTACTGTATCCTCCATAGCTTCAGTGTATAACTTCATACCAATCTCGTGAAGATCCAAATATGCATCAGAGTCAAATCCGACATAATTCTTGAAAAGCTGAGCAAACTCAAGAATCCAATCATCAATGCAAGCTGTAGACTTGATAAGCTTTTGTTTCTGTTCTTGCCTTCTAACATGATCAAAAAACGGATCTTGTTCAGGATTGACTTCTACGACGTAGAGTTTGACTGACCCGTGATGACTAGAAGCTGATTCTGCCCACCTTAACTCTTCGTTTGTGGTGACTGTGACCATATCACCTTCTTGGTCTTGGTATTTCATTAGGACAGCTCGCGAAAGTGGAAACCGATTGGATATTATTTCTCGTAGCTCTAAAACATCACAGTTATAAGGGACTTTAGCCCATCTTATATCATCCCCGTAGACTAACTTAATACTCCTTTTAGGCCTGTCTTCTTTGCTAAGAACACTTATTTTTTCCTCAATCACCAGCTTATCTTCGGTTTCTTTTTCCTCATCAACTAGATCGAGAATCTTTTCAGTTTTCCCCTTATTGTCACCATCGTCTTTCTTTTTATCCACCCGCTCAATTTTTTTACTTTTTTTCTTCTTTTCTTTCACTGACTTCCCAGGCGCCTTTTCAACATAATCTGGAACCTGAAGAGCTTTAATCTCTTTTTCACTCACCTTACCACCATTTTCCACCAACTTCTTGTCGGTAAGAGGTTTAACTCTATCAGCAATCTCCAATGCCATGACATTCTTCGGCTCCATATCCAACACGACACTAACATCTTTAAAAGCCAAATTTAACATATTTAAAGCCTCGTAACACCTAGCTCGCTTCAGGAGTGCTTTACTATACTTAGGTGTGACTTCAAGAGCCAAATTGCACTCGTGAATAGCCCTTGGAAAATCACTGATCCCCATTTGCATATAACACGCTGCAATGCTAGTATGAAGATATGAAACATTTATATGGTTTTCAGGAAGCAGTTTCAGAGCTTTTTCGTATTTCAGAATAGCTCCTTCGTAATCTTTCTTCTGAAACAACTTATTACCCTCTTCTTTATGTTCTTGTGCCATTGAAATGAAAACTTCAGTGTCCTTATCATATGCTTTTCGGGTACTATTATCTATCGGCTTTGATTCACCATGTGTCTTATTTTTCCCGGATTTCTTACCCATATTGTAGCTAAAATCGATAACAATACTAGATTTCGTTCTATCTTAGCATTCGTTAAGCAATCAGCTCAAGAACTAATTTCTCGAAAAAACTTATAACAAGCAAACTTCACACACAAAGTACACCTTCACTATGTGAAAACCCTAAGAACTGAAAAACTTATTTCTTACACCACCCTTTAGCTTCTCAAGAAATATTCACACACAAAAACACCTTCACTGTGTGAAACTTATGATTGTAAAACCTTAAAAACTAAACTAAACACTTATATTGCAGCCAACATGAGATTCATAAAAAAATATACAAGAAAATTCTAAATGCTCATATGATATATGATTCCTATGCAATTTTTTTTTTAATAATAAGTATATATTTTCTTGTTTGGAGATTTGAGGATATAAAAAGGGCATGAAATGAGCTAAGAGAACTTATCTGAGGTGTGATGAAAATGTGATCTTTAAAGAAGCTTAGAAATTGTGGAGAAAAAGTATGTAGTATATGTTCTTGAGGAGGTTGTTATATTCGTTTTAGATATGAAATATGTTGCAAGCAATCTTTACTGTTTTAATATTAAAGATGATTAAATATTGTATTAAAGGTTAACAGTTTAGTGACGTAACTGCCAACCTTGCAAGAAAAGTAAAGGAAAAAAAGTATATTTTTATTTCTGTTGACATGTTTCATTAATACATGTTTTATACTAGTAGTATTTTGTAAGTTTAACTTATTAAACTTTCAACATTTCTTATGAAACTTTGACATTTAAATATATCAAGAAATGAGAGAGTTAATACTCTTTACTCGTTTAGTTATGAAATTTTTTTCTTCTGATTTTTGTATTTCTATTTTTTCAGAAAACTGGATGTGCATTTTTTTTCTTTCAAAAGCGTTCAAAATTTAAATAATGTGTTTTAGTTGTATCTATAATTTCAAAATATTAGAGAATATGTTTTAGTGTTGTATTTATAATTTCAAAAGAGTGGTTTATTTTAAAAAGTGAGGAGAAAAAACATAAAAAATCGCATATTTCATTTGTTCATACTTTTATGAAAAGAAATTTTTAAAAAAAATGTTGGAATGAACATGCTTTTTGTTTTCCTAGTGCTCTTAGAATTTTTTTATAAAACATAAAACCTTTTCTTACAACTAAACATTTTTTTTTAAGAATTGACAAATTAAAAATAGGGTACTCTTTTTAAAAATGAAAGTGGAGCGGCAGAGGCCCCCATACTCTCCCGTGAACTCCAAGATTGTTGGCTCCTCCTTTTAAAAAGAATTCCTTATATTAAATGTGGTTCATTTACCCTTTTTCATTCTCTACATACTACTTTGCAAATAAATTTATTTTTAACGCAGTTAATAACAATGCTAACCTAATGACAACACATAATTGGCATTAGCAAGACAAAACCAATAGTTATGGTTTTGAAAAAGTCAATTGAGTCCCTTTGTTAAACTTCTTGTTTTTCTCGTAACAAAAAGGAAACAAGAAACTTCATAGCATATTCAAATCAAACTCGATCTTTTTTTTAACACCTGTTGTTTGTTTGTCTCTTGAATGATTCGTCACGTAATGGGGGTGGTACACAATAAATGGAGTTTCCTATCAAAAAGTTACTTTGTTTCGAGTTTAAATATTGTTTCAAAGTTTTATACACAAATAGCTTTGTTTCTTTCTAAAAATGCTAATATGATACTCTCCCAGTCTTTAAAAAAGTGTTAACATTACTATTTATGATTGTCTAAGAAAAAATATCCACTTTTTAGTTTTAGATTGTAATTAACTAATTATGACTGCTACTTTACTCTTATAATCAAACTCATTTCTAAATTTTATATTAGTTAGAGGGTGAAAATAATTTTTTATCAATTAAAAATAACATTAATTACATATTTCATAATTTGTTTATTTTTTGTTTGTGAAAACTTTTTTCGAGACGGAAGGAGTACTCTCTATTCATTTTCGCATTGCGTACTTGTTTTATCTTGGAAATGGTAAAACTTATATGGAGTTTTCTTACAAAATTTATGAATTTCATTACTATAATCTAAAATCTCACCAAAATCAGCATATAAGCTCTCAACTGCTATACATTCTAATAACAATAGAAAAAAAAATAGTCCACCCAGCTTATACGTTAATTTTGAAATTATCTTATACCCATGTAAGATTTAGTTCGCACGGCCAACAAGTGTCATATTATCAAAACGGTTATTTTAGCTAGTTATTAACTTTTGTATCACATTAAACATTGATTTTTGTTAAAAGTTATTAGTTCATTTACAAACTTATCGAATTCAAAGGGATTAAAGTGTAACTTAGTTATAACTAATCTTTAACTTTGGTTGTGTTTGTTAAGTTTGTGAATGTGCAGGATTATAAATGAAAGATATGGATCCTGGAGCTATATAAGTTGATGTCTTGATCTAGGGTTTCATAACTTACAATAATCTATCAACAGTCTTCTCAGTACTTCTTGGAAAGAGTTATTGCATATGCATCTCGACAACTCAAGCCTCATGAGGAAAACTATACCACACACGACCTTGAATTGGGAGCAGTAGTGTTCGCTCTTAAAATTTGGAGACATTATCTGTATGGCATAAAGTGTACTGTGTTTACTGATCATAAAAGCCTTCAACATATCCTTGATCAGAAAGAGTTGAACATGAGGCAACTTTGTTGGTTAGAATTGCTCGCAGATTACGATCGTGAGATTCGTTACCATCCTGGAAAGGCAAATGTTGTAGCAGATGCCTTAAGCCAGAAGGAACGAATTAAACCATTTTGAGTTAGGGCATTAGTCATGACCGTTCACCCAAAATTACAATCACAAATCCTCGAAGCCCAAACAGAGGCGATCAAAGAAGAGAACATCGAAGCTGAGAATCTATGAGGAATGGGCAAAGCATTTGAAGTACGTCATGATGGAACTCGTTGTATCAAGAACCGAAGTTGGTTACCACTCTTTGGTGGTTTGAGGGACTTGATCATGCATGAGTCCCATAAATCAAAGTATTCCATCCACCCAGGTTCTGACAAGATGTATCAGGATCTAAAGAAACTCTATTGGTGGCCTAACATGAAGGCGATCATCACTGAATATGTTGGCAAGGGTTTGACATGCTCTAGAGTTAAAGCAGAATGTCAGAAGCCATCCGGCTTATTGGTATAACCAAAGATTCCTACTGGTATAACCAAAGATTCCACCAAGACTCATCACCTTGTCACCACCTTGTCATCACCCTTTCACCACCAAGTCGACACCTCACCTCCACCTTGTCACCTCCTTGGTTATTCGAACCCCTCCTACCACCTTACACCTCTTTAATCTAGAACACTAGCTTCCATTAGTCACTACATCACCTTACACCTTTCTAAGCTAGAAACCTAGCTTCCATTAGTCATTACACCTTGATAAGGATACAAGACTTAGCCATCTTGACTTCCTTGCCCTATAAATACTCGAACCACACACACATTCTCACAACATACAATTTCATCAAACACTTTCACTTGTTCTTGACCTATTTCGAGCCAAAGAAGAGAAAGGAAGGAGTATAAGCCAAGGACGAAACCAAGGTGTAAGATAGAAGGGTTCTTGATTCATCTCCAAGGACTACTCGATCCATACCAAGCCATTCGAACCATTATAAGTACTAGTAAGTCATATAACTCGTTCAATAAGCTCTTGATGTATTATAGATCATTTATAAGCTTTGATTAAGCCACTTGTATAAGCTAAAACTCTTTTGAGACTTCTAAACCAAACCATGCCCTAATAACCCTTTTTGGACCCTAAACCCATTCGAAATTCACCGATAAGCTAGCTAAGGCTTATTTGAACAAATAAGCTCTAAATATACCTTTTATAATCACTTGTATAAGCCCTTGAACCATAAACTCATTTGTTTGATTTTCCTAAATCAAACGTGCCCTTTAAAGCTTTAAAAATCATTTTTGCATTCCTATAAGTTATAAGCTGATCTCAAAAGCTATTTAAATAAGCTATACTATTATTTTTATACGCTTTGAAACTTGTATACTTTTTAGGCCAAAACTATAAATATCCTAAACTTAACTTACAATGGACCTGTTTTGTCAAAACTCTAATTGCGGGGTTAAATTAATAAATTCATTTAATTATAAAATGAAAAGGATTAGTTTTGTAAAACTATTTATATCGAGGGGTATATATTGCCATTTTGAAATTATAAGGATATAAAGCATAACATTTTCATATTAATAAACGAAAATGTATTTAAACGTTATAAGACTTGATTTTATTAAAAACCCGACACACCTAGCGTTTCATTTATCGATCGAGACACTTATAAACAAGTTATGTTATAATTTATCATCAACTAACTTTTGGAGAAACCTAAAAAGATAAAATCCTATCATTTATATTCTCCCACTTAAACTATAAACGTAGCACGTTAATAGGGAATTTCAAGTGAGGGGTTTCATTTACGATTTAAAGTGTCCTAGCTCCTTAAATGTTTACTACATGACCTCTGGATTATGATAGCCCGAACAGTGATGCGATATTTTTACAAACTAATAAACCAAAACTATTCACATTAAACTTTATGAAATAAAGTTTTGATATATAAACAATCGAACTAAGACTTGACATATTAACCCAGGTTGCGTGACGAAGCCGTTTACTTCCATTTGAATCACTTTTCCCATCAATCAGATTTTCCTATTAAAGGTGAGTTCATAGTCCCACCTTTATATGTTTTTCCAAATCTCGTGGGGAGATACATGCTATAAACCATGAATACAAGTATTTTCTAAACTGTATGCTATCCTGATATATTATTGCCTAAGTTACCTCCATTGCCAATGTCCCTTATATCATGAACCATTAATCACCGTAACATGAACGCGAATATATGTGGATAGATCTATCGGGATTGACGAATCCCGTTTGTGTTTACCAGTAAGGTAACCAAGCGCACTATATTTGAGAAATAATAGGTAATTGGCAAATTACCTTTCCAGAAGGACATTTGTTCCTTAAATATCATTGATATGATTTCCATGTTAACGTTTGAGTGTCATGAGCTTAGTGCAATAATACTGTTTTCCATGATAATTGTAATTATGCAATTATTACCATTTATGTTAACTTGTATTCAACCATTATATTATAAACCTGTGAATTTCACTCAACCTTTGTGTTGACCCTTTTAGCATGTTTATCTCAGGTAATTAGCAGTTTAAGGCACGGAGTGGCATGGACTTGAAGACGTCCAAACCTGTTATCATTCAAGCACTATGTTTTATATCTATTTTGGGACCTCCTTTTGTAAACCTCTGAAATATTTTTGAATGATAACTAAATTTTCCAAAACGTCTCTTTATGAGTTGTTTTCTATTATTATGACTGTTGATTCATGAAGTAATACCCCAATTTAGCTTCCGCTGCTATGTTGAAATATCAGGGTGTTAAAGATTGGTATCAAGAGCCAGAGTTATAGAGAACAAGGTTAAAACCTAAACTATAACTACTTTTTCCATCTAAGAAAGTCCTCCGTGCCACTACATTTTTCCTAAACATTGTGTGTAAGAGATTTGCTTAGCAGATGATACACAATTGTTAGTTAAATATAAATGATTTATGTTTATTTCCACTGGGTTGTTACAGAGTTATGTCTACATCCACCCATCCTATTATCATCCTATCTGATTCTGATGTTGAGGATGCTTTTTCCTCTACAGACTACACCCCGGCTTCACCGGACTATTCCCCAGCCTCACCAGGGAACACCTCTTCTGACTCCAAAACTGAGTCTGACCCTTCAGAGGATCTATCTGAGGATCGTTCAGCCCCACTAGCCATCACACCTTTTCCCGATGATCCGTATATGCAGATCAGACGAGCGTATTATGCCACTAATGAGGAATCATCTGATTCATTATCCTCATCCACTATTCCACCACCACCTGCACCAGTTTGTCCCTGTAGAAAGGCCCGACTTCTACAGCCTTATGAGCCTGAACCTTTCATGCAGCCATTTAGGTATCACCCTAATGGTATGACTTTCATTCATACGGCCCGGAAGAGGGTACGTGCACCACGAGCTCATATTGCTTCACCACCTATTTTGCCTTCACCTCTAGTAGTACCATCATCACCATTATCTCGTCCCGGAGACTCTGTCCCTGAGGAGAATATACCGCCTTAGAAACGAGCCTACTTCCTATCACCATCATCTTTCCCTACTGATCTTTCTACCCCACCTCGAGTATTTGAGATTGGGGAGAATTCTAAGACTACTGCGGCTCGACAGCCCACTATTCTTACCCTTATGACGCGTCTGGAGCATCATGAAGAACATATCGATACTATTTTGAATCACTTAGATGAGTTTCCCCTTGAACGCATTGAGCAGATAGAGTATGGTATAGAAGGTCTCGTTGATGGCCGAGTAATCATACAACAAGATTTTAACAGACTAGAGACTGAGCTTCAAGAATCCCGTACTCAGATTGCTGGATTTCAAAGAGAGCAGGCGAAGCATGATGACGAGATAGTTCTTACTCGCGTCAGGATTTCCACTCTGGAGATACTCATTGAGGATATCCAAGTTCGCCACCGATCAGATATGAAGAGTCTTCTAGACACGATCCATGAGCTCAAGAACCACAAGGGATGACCATCAAGCTACTAGACTAGATCCTTGTCATTTACAGCTTTTGTTTCAAATCCAATCACGGGATGTGTGGCATAAATATCGACACTTGCAATATTTTGTTATCTAAAATATTTGGACAAGTTATTTATGACATATGTGGTTGTGATTCTATTATACCTTGCTGTTTCATGATATAGATTTATGTATGTTATGGTTATCTATCCTATATCTTGTATTATAATCATTCATGTATTGTATCTTTATGTATTCAAGTTACTATGGCACTCTTACCACCAGGTTTTCTCGAACCTTTGTATCCAGATATCATGGCTATGATTAATGCTCAAGATATTAAACATATAATCCCACCTACACCACCTAGAGACACTGAGCCTCCAGTTAGATCACCCATTCCATAATCTCCGTCTTCATCAGTAGGATCTTCATCACCGGTCAGGTCAACTACCAGACTATCCCTTTGACGAGTCTATCTTTGCAGAGTTAGATAAGTCATTGTGGATCATACCACGGCCACTCGGAAGTGAACCAGTCCTAGAGGAACCTAATGAGTCAGATGCTTGTTAGAGTACCCATCTATGGAAGTCTTAGATTCTAAAATTTTCCATTATATCCTGCAATGTAATTTCAAAGGATGCGTATTTCTTTGTTAGAACTTGTACCGAATAAAAATCTATGTCAAATGATTTCAATATCACTATGTATGAAAATTTTGATTATTATACAATGACTTGTGATATGACTATATCATTGTATGGATTCTTATTTTGTGTTGTCTTGTAAATGTTGATAAAATGGCTCCCAAGAGGAAATTAACATCTGCAGCACCGGCCATGGCTCAGGCCGCCATCAGGAAACTAGTTACTGATAGTGTTGCTACAGCTTTGGAGGCACAAGCTGCTACCATGGCAAATGCTGACAATACCAATAGGAACACCCGTGAAGGTGAAACTCATGTAGCAAGAAAATGTAGCTACAAAGAGTTTATGAGCTGCCAACCTTCCTATTTCAAAGGTACGGAATGGGCTGTTGGCCTCATCCGCTGGTTTGAACGAACTGAATCGGTATTTCTCCGCAGTAACTGTACCGAGGATAGCAAACTGAAATTTGCTACTGGTACTCTGACTGAGGACGCTTTGTCCTGGTGGAATTCATTCGCCCAGCCTATTGGAATAGAGGAAGCTTACAAGACCACCTGGTCTGAATTGAAGAAGCTCTTAACAAAGAAGTATTGTCCTCGAACTGAGGTCAAGAAAATAGAGGATGAATTTTACAGCCTGGCTGTAAAAGGGAATGATCTCAAGACTTACGTTAGAAGATTCCAGGAGTTGGCAGTCTTATGTCCAACTATGGTACCAAATTCTGAGAAACTTATGAAAGTCTTCATCGGGGGATTACCTCGAAGTATTGAAGGAAATGTTATCGCTTCAAAGCCTTAAACTTTGGAGGAAGCCATTACCATAGCCTAGAGGCTAATAGATCATGTAACAAAGCACGATTCTATACAAGGAACCAATGATCATAAACGAAAGTTTGATGATAGAAGAACCTTCACCAACAACAACTGCCACAATAACCGCAACAACAGCAACAACAACAACAACTGCAACAATGATCGCCACCAATAGCATAATAGAATGCAAGAAGCCGTCAGGGCTTATGTTGCCACCCTAACTGAAAACAGTAGGTATACTGGCAACCTTCCCTTATGTAAACGATGCACCCTGCATCACACAGCACCTTACACTGTCAAGTGTCAGACTTGTAACAAGGTGGGCCACCAGACCAGGAACTACAAAAAACAAAGGGCCAGCCACTAGAAGCAACCTACAACTAGTGTCAGTAACTTGTCATGCCTAAGGGGAAAAAGGGCATTATAAAAATCAGTGCTCAAAAGCAAACAATAGTCCCCTCGAGGGAGCATACTTGCTGAGAGACAAGAACGCTCACCAAGACCCAAACGTAGTCACGGGTACGTTCCTTCTAAATCAACATCTAGCTAGAGTATTATTTGATTCAGGAGCCGATAAAAGTTTCGTATCTATATCTCTTGCTTCCATGCTTAATATCCCACCAATTACATTAGATACCACCTATGACATTAAAATGGCTGATGGAAACCTAGTAGGCACTAATACTGTTATCCAGGATTTCACCCTGATTTTGTTAAACCAACCCTTCAAAATTAACCTCATGCCTATTAAACTCGATAGTTTCAACGTCGTCATTGGTATGGACTGGTTGTCCAAGTATCATGCCAAAATTATCTGTGATGAGAAAGTTGTCCACATCCCAATCGACGGTGAAACTTTGATCATCCGAGGTGATCGAAGTAAAACCCGACTAAGCCTCATATCCTGTATTAAAACCAAAAGATATATATCTAGGGGATGTCAAGTTTTCATAGCCCAAGTAATGGAGAAGAAGTCAGACGAAAGACGATTGGAAGATATACCAGTAGTCAGAGAATTCCCGGAAGTTTTTCCTAAAGGCCTACTTGGCCTTCCTCTGATTCGCCAAGTAGAATTCCAAATCGATTTAATGCCAGGAGCAGCACCAGTGGCCTGAGCACCCTACAGATTAGCTCCTTTAAAAATGCAGGAACTATTGGTCCAACTACAAGAGTTAGCAGACAGAGGTTTTATCCGACCAAGTACTTCGCCTTGGGGAGCTCCTGTCTTATTTGTTAAAAAGAAAGACGGATCTTTCAGAATGTGTATCGATTACCAGGTGCTGAATAAACTCACCATAAAGAATCATTACCCATTACCCAGTATCGATGATTTATTCGACCAACTTTAGGGTTTGAGTGTTTAATCGAAAATTAACTTAATATTATACTATCACCAACTGAGAGTCAGGGACGAAGATATTCCCAAGACTGCTTTCAGAACGCGGTACATACACTACAAATTCTAAGTGATGCCATTTGCTTTAACCAGCGAACCTGCTGTGTTCATGGATCTCATAAATCGTGTGTGCAAACCATACTTGGATAAATTTGTGATAGTGCTCATCGATGATATTCTCATCTACTCCCGCAACAAAGAAGAACATGAAGATCACCTGAGAACAATCCTAGAATTACTCAAAAAGGAGAAATTATATGCCAAGTTCTCCAAATGTGATTTTTGGATCAATATCGTACAATTTCTTGGGCATGTGATTGACAGTCAAGGAATTCATGTTGACCCCGCCAAGATTGAAGTAGTTAAAGATTGGGCATCTCCTACCACACCCATAGAGATACGCCAATTCTTAAGACTCGCCGACTACAATGAAGATTTATCAAAGGTTTTTCAAAGATTGCAAAGTCTTTGACTGAATTAACCCATAAAAACAAGAAGTATAGTTGGGAAAAAGACCAAAAGTCAGCCTTCCAACTACTAAAACCGAAGCTTTGTAAAGCTCTAATCTTAGCATTACCAGAAGGAAACGATGATTTTGTCATTTACTATGATGCATCACTCTAAGGTCTGGGAGCGGTGTTAATGCAAAGAGAAAAAGTTATTGCATATGCATTCCAACAACTCAAGCCTCATAAAGAAAACTATACCACACACGACCTTGAATTGGGAGCAGTAGTGTTTGCTCTTAAAATTTAGAGACACTATCTGTATGGCACAAAGTGTACTGTGTTCATTGATCATAAAAGCCTTTAACATATCCTTGATCAGAAAGAGTTAAACATAAGGCAACGCCGTTGGTTAGAATTGCTCGCAGATTACGATCGTGAGATTCGTTACCATCCTGGAAAGGCAAATGTTGTAGCAGATGCCTTAAGCCAGAAGGAACGAATCAAACCACTCTCAGTTAGGGCATTAGTCATGACCCTTCACCCAAAATTACCATCACAAATCCTCGAAGCCCAAACAGAGGCGATCAAAGAAGAGAACATCGAAGTTGAGAATCTACAAGGAATGGATAAAGCATTTGAAGTACGTCTTGATGGAACTCGTTGTATCAAGAACCGAAGTTGGTTACCACTCTTTGGTGGTTTGAGGGACTTGATCATGCACGAGTCCCATAAATCAAAGTATTCCATCCACCCAGGTTTTGACAAGATGTATCAGGATCTAAAGAAACTCTATTGGTGGCCTAACATGAAGGCGATCATCGCTGAATATGTTGGCAAAGGTTTGACATGCTCTAGAGTTAAAGCAGAATGTCAGAAGCCATCCGGCTTATTGGTACCACCAAATATTCCTACATGGAAAGGGGAAAGAATAACGATGGACTTCGTTACAAAATTACCCAAAACATCAAGCGGACATGACACAATTTGGGTCATTGTAGACCACCTTACCAAATCAGCGCATTTCATCCCCACCAGAGAGACAGATAGTAGGGAAACCCTTACAAGGTTGTATATAAAGGAGAGAGTCTTACGGTATGGAGTGCCGATATCCATCATCTCAGATCGTGACAGACATTTTGCATCCAGATTATGGCAGTCAATGCAGAGTGCTTTGGGTACTCAATTATACATGAGTACGGCATATCATCCCCAGACTGATGGACAAAGTGAAAGAACCATCCAAACACTCAAATACATGCTTCGAGCCTGTGTTATATATTTTGGAAAAGGATGGGAGAGACACTTACCACTGGTAGAATTTTCTTACAATAACAGTTACCATGCCAGTATTAAGGCAGTGATGATTTATGAAATACTACGGGGGTTGGTCAAAACTAGAATATTTAGAATTATGCTCAAAGTGGTTTTGATTCATCAGTTGACATTGAAAACTTTCATGAGGACCCCTACAGTTTTCACAATTAAGATATTGTTGTGGAAAACTCGATGAATTTTATTGATAATAATTTATCACCATAGTTTTGTTGTAGCACGGTTCCTCCTCATAGACATGGGGGAAAAAATAAATCAAACCAACCGTTTTTTTATTTTGGTGGGACAATCATAAGTTAGTGAGAATCGTTCCCACATAACTCGCACGAGTATGATTCGTATTGGGGTTGTGGAGGGTGGCGTGAAAAACATTTGGATGTATCTTGAAAGAGTTGGATTAGGGGATCATTAATGGATGAATTTTCATCACTTGAAGTGCAAAACCAGCAAAATCCTTCTCTAAGTTTATATCCAACACCACTTGCAAGTACACCGTTTACAACGTTCACCTTCTTCTAACGGATCTTTACAATGAAAACAATGCTATTGGTCTGACGAAGATGTTTGGGGTTGTGAAGGTAGGTAGGAAAGAAAAGACAAATCGAATTTGGTGTTCTCATCAGTTAAAAAAATGGGTCCGGGGTTACTGGACAAATCGTCTCAAAAACTTACATTTGTACTAATACCGATAAATTTCCACCGTTTTTAAACGGACCTCACACCACGAGCATTCGAAATACAGACATTTTGACGAATTATCGGATAATAAAGGTTAAGAGAATAAGAATTTACCGAATATGAGGGATAAAGAAGATATTTATGAATTTTCAAATAATACATAAAGGAAATGAAATTAATAAAAAATATAGAAAGAAAATATTATTGGTTAACCGAAAGTTAAAGGTGCCGATAGACATCTTAGGAAAACGCACCAAGAAGCGGAGGAGGGGTAGCGCGAAGCTTTTTACAAAACCTTTCCTTTTCAGGTCGAAGTTCGTTTGATCGACCCGCCTTATACTTTCTTATAGAATAAAAAAAAAAAAACTTTGTTTAACTATAGATGAGCCGAAACGACAATTAACAATACGGTTATTTTTATATGAAAATACAAATAATAAGTATTAGAAGTGTTAATATTTTTGTATTTTTCTATATTATATAAAACAAAAACTTTCACTGGGGTCAGATCTTTCACGGCTCAACAACAAACAATCCGCAAAAATCGCTTACACTCTCCCCGGCAGCTGCGCCATTTGATATTCTTTCAAATGATACCCTTTAATATAATATATATATTATAAAAACACATATTGTAAGCAACGTTATCATACAAATTATCCCTTACGGAAAGGAAGAATAAGTAATCAAACTCGGGTATCGTTCGCCTCACTGAGAGGTTGAATGGAAATTTACTGGTTTGTATGTCGGGACTCGAGCTTGATTATCATTAAAAGATTTGGATGAGCCGGTTTTAATTTCTAATAACGCAAACGGAAAGTAAATTTAAGGCACACTAATCTAAAAATTAAAGGCACAATTAAAACCTAACAAAAATTAAACATTTAACAGGAAATTAACGACTAACGGGTAAGCAAAAATAAATCAAAATAAACTCTAAAAACTTGAAATGAAAATTTATGAAACCTAAATGTATTAAAATAATTTTTGAAAAAGAAATTATATTTTTTTGATTTTTATTTATTTTTTATGAATTAACAAAAGATTTAATCTAAAATAAAATATTAGAAAATAGTAAATAATTATTTACAATCTGGAAAAATTCGTGAAACATTACTTTAACCTATTTAACAATCTATAAAATAAATTGGAAAACAGGAAGTTTGCTGAAAAAATAAGCAGTTTAAAAAAGCATAAGCACATAATAAGCTAGACTGGAAATGCATATAGAACATTCAATGGAGCTCAAAAATAAGTAAATGAAAAAGTCCCTAGGGCAGATGGCAAAGTGCATGTGTGTGTGAAGGGGAGGTCTCAGGCTCAAAACCTGTGGCCACCCTTTTTGACAAAACATTTTTTTTACTATTTTCTTTTTTGAAATGCTAAACTTAAGACAAAAATAAGAAACCTTAATAAAGAAACTTTTTGTTGAAACTTATTTTTAAGCTAGGAATAAGCTAATCGAAGAAAACAACAGTTTGGATTTCTATATTACTAGAAAATAAGCTAAACTGTTTGGCTTTTAAAGGCTAAATAAGCAATTAAGAAACATAATTAAGCTGAAACAGACCAATACCTATGCCTAATAAGCACTCCAAACTAAAAATAAGTTAACAAATTAAACTGAAAAGTATCAAAAAGACACTAAAGCAGCAGACTTTAAGGACACTATTAAATGAATTTTTACCTACTTTTAAGCTAGGATTTAAGACTAATTAGCACTAGATAAAAGCTAGAAAGCAAAAACATATCAAGAACTGGACTCAGTTAACACAATTAAGCTGGATTTAAGAAAACTTGTTTAGGAAATAAGATAGAAAGAGTCTTATGAAATGACAGAATACACTACTATTTTTTTTTGGTTTTTTGAAAAAAATTTGACAACTTGCAGACCAAAAACTAAGACTCAAAAATGAATTTGACCAACTAGAAACTCAAAACAGATTAACTTCATACTGCTATAAGCTAAATTAAACAAAAAACAACCAAAGAAAAACTAGATTGAAGCTTAAAATGATCTGCAAATCTAGACTTATGAGCACAAACCAAATACTATTCCTACTTAGCTATTTATGACCAAAAAAATTCACTAAGGATTTTCAAAAACTTTGTTACTCAAAACAGGCTTGCAATGATGTATTTAGACACTCAATGGGACACAAAACACTACAACTTAAACAAGCTTTTTATAAATGCAAGATCCAAACAGTTTTGATCACTTATACACTGGTAGATTTAGAGTTTGGATAAAACATTCTTCAAAACTTAATAAAACTAGTTTAAAACTTATTAAAACTACACTTTAGACTAATTTAGAGCTTTTAGAAACTGACTTGACATCCAAAAGCTACACAAGCAATTTTAACTAAGTTAAAACTGCTTGTGCCAAACACCCCTTTAAAATCTTAAATCTCAATTTTAAGCTTAAAACATATTTGAATAAGCATTAAAAGATGAAAACAGATGAAGCAAAATGAAAATAAATGACTTATAAGCACAAACTTTGGAAAAACAAGCACTTATTGAAAAGCTACCCTAATAAGCTATATAAACTAAAAATTAAACAGATTTAATGCAAATTGAAAGCAAACTTAATTAAACTATAACTTGAATACCATAAGCTAACATTAAACTAAATAAGCACAATTAAGCATGAAATAAGCATAATAAGCTAATTAAGGAGCTAAATAAGATAATAAGCTAAAATAGAGAAAAAAGAAATGTGTACCTCTATCCCAGCTAAACAGGGATCTATAATACTCTTTAAAGCTTAAATCAACAAGCTCCAGCTTATCAAAAATAAGCTGGTAATACCCATAAGCCCTTCCAATATTGGCTTATCATCCATAAAGCTCAAAACCTTTATACTTGACTAATTTGAAGTAGAACATGAACAGCTTGTATAAATAAGCTTGAAAAGCTTATTTATACAAGTAAATACTTATTTTGGTTAAAAACAACTTATGATATCTTAAGAACAGCTTAATAAGCTTTGAGTGAATAAGTAAAAACAAATAAAACATGACAATTTAAGATAAAATGACTTTTATTAATTCATAAAAAGAAGATTACAAAGCTTGAAATAATACAATAAGCTGAATTACACTAATAAGCTATAAAAAGCTATACTACTCTACTCCTAAACTAGATGCTCTTCCCTGTGTGATTTGCCTCACTATTTATAGTGAGATGATGAAGCTTCTAGCCCTTGAGACGCTCCCCAATCCATCAATCCTAGCCCTTGATCTACTAGCAACCTTCCAATCTATTTTGTTTAATCCCTTAGATCACTCCCACGCATCAATGTCCAATAGCATTGTTTAGGATCGCCGGCGTGGCTAAGTGGTGTCATAGGTGGCAGGCTTTCCTTCTAGAAGCATGGAAGCGAGTGGGTGAAGGGATATTTACCATGCGTATGTGTTGAGTAAAAATGGGAGGGAAAGGGATGAGGCTACAGTAAAAGTTGACCCTGCGTGTTTGTTCATTGGACTTTTTGACCAGGTTTAATAAAATGAATTTGGGCTTTGACTTTGTTTTCATGGGCCAAAATGGGTTATTAGTTTAAATGGATTTGGATTTGTGTATTTAAGGCTTATAAAAGGCTTAAGGTATATAGTATCATTCTTAATGGGCTGACCCGGCCCATTAAATGGGTATGGGTTGGCCCATTTAAAGATGTATACACCTTCGGCTTTGATTTCTTTCACTCTTCCAATCTCATGCTCGGATTTTGTCTTTTTTGGCTTGTTTTTTTTCCATATTTGATATATCCGTTACATGCAAGACATAAATCACAAAACACACATATACAATGCATTGTTCATATATTTTTGGTCTTTTAAGCTCATTTTAATAAGGAAAAATGATATGTGATTAAACACATATAAAAAATCCCCCATACTAAGCTATTGCCGTGTCCTCACGCAATGTCATAAATACACACTTAGAAAACTAAAAATTCCAACCCCCTTAGACTAATTACCTTGAAAAGTAGCTAAGTGTTCATCTAAGGGGATTAAGAAATCACTAGTTTTGAAAAGCCCCCCCTCCGTTTTCCCATTTTTATGCATTTATTATTATTATTATTATTATTATTTATTCATATCATAACTTTAAAGATCACGGAACAAGAAACACTAAAAAGGATAAATTCATCGTCCTTGATTTTTCACCCACCCTAAACTAAGCTTAAAAACAAAATCATTGTTAAATACAAGTTAAGATGCTAACACTACTCATAAATGCTAATTGTGTACGCATAGTTACTTTTCGCTCCCTTATTCCTAAATCCTCTAAAGATTTTATTATTATTATTGGTGACAAATTATTTAAATTCTTATTCATATAAAGTAAACCCGGTTTAGACCATAATTAGTTTGAAATCTTTTCCTAAAGAGACGATATGGTGAGAATAAGGTCCACATTAAGGTTATAATCTCTCATGATTTAGGGGTTATCTTTTTTATTTCATCCGAAACAACTCAACTACGAGTCCAAAGACGGAGGCTTTATTTAGATAACCCTAGAGTTGAAATTTGGCTTTATTCTTACTATTATTATAGCAACATTATTAAACCTCGGTCCTTTAAACAACTGACACATCGGGCGTCCTAACCGACAAGAGCCATTAGTCTTATTTCGACCTCGATAATTTCCTCGACCTTTTAGAAGGCTGCAACATCGGCAGCGAACCGACAAGATGCAACAAACTTTTATCAGTCTCGGATTATTACTATGTGCCTTATTTAGAAGACTACCACATTGGTAGCGAACCGACCAGAGACAATAAACTTTTATCAGCCCACAGTTTTTATTATTATTATTATTACCTCCACCCTTTAAACGACTGCAACATCCGGCGTCCTAACCGACAAGATGCAGTGGTCTTATTTTGACTTCGGTTTATTATTTATTATTATTATTAGCCAAATTTCAAGTCTTGTGGTCTTTTAACTACCTAGACAACGGTAGCGAGCCGTCAGGAATCGGTAGCCTATTTCCCCACAACACTGACAAAACCTCGATGTGTACCTTACTTTTACCAGAAGGAATCTCTACGAAGTGATTTAAACTAAGAATCGCAAAAACCAAAGTAACTTTATTTATTCAACAATTATATAACGTTTATTAAGCTAATGGGAGCAAAAAGCCACAATTAACCTTTATGAGCTCTAAAGAGATCCAACTACTCTATGTTTAGCATCTAACTTATATAAAACTCTATTATTTTTCGTTCTTCGCAAATTTAAAATCTTTAATAAAAAGATCCGCGAATGCTTAGTCTAATAAAACAAGCTTTGCATATTTAAAGTCTATCATGGAAACTTGCAAACTCTTGGCTTTTTCAAGCTAGAATTCGCGTTTTAAAGCTTCTTGTATAAAAGACTAGCAAAAGCTTAAATTTATATAAGTTAAGGGGCAAGCTAGAGCGCAACATGCTCGATCAAGTCAAAATTTATTCCTTAAAAAGACAAAACTATGTGTCAAAACACTTATTCTATTTTTGAATTTTTTTTAATTTTGGCATATTTTTGCTATTTTTGGTGGAAAAACGAGGTTACGTGAAGACAAGGCAAATGCAAGTAAGATCGAATCGAAAGATCCCCCCATACTAGAACTACACATTGTCCTCAATGTGAGACTGTCACCCCCATACTAATTTCAAGGCATAATCCAAATATTAAGGGGTCTCTACGCAAATCTAAAGCCGTTTATTAATTATGCTAATAGATAAACGTTAAATCAATAAGATCTAGGATATCAGATTCCCATATATAAGCATGCGAAGGATTGAAGATCGAGTGGATGATGGACAAAACCACGAGCACGAGAGTCTTCATAATCCGGGCAATCCTGGACACAAAACACAAAACACGAAACACGAGAAAGGAAGAGGCGAGCCTTCTCACATCACACTTATTGGTAAATATTATACTAATATACTACTACTAAGGATAAGCATGGGTTGCCACCCACAAAGTGCTTGTTTTTGTGCAAGTCTCTAGCTTGACTCTCCCCATATCATCGTAATATTAGGGACGAAACTCATAGAAGAGCAAACTTCAATTGGAAATTCATATGCCACCGGCTTTAGAGAAGAAAAATGAAAAGTTGAGATGTCGGGGTCAAAAATGATATCCTCACTCCCGGAGGAGTGAGGAAGAGAAGAATTCACTGGGTAGGCGAAATAAGGAAGAAAAATTCGGATAACATATGTGAAGGAAAGATAATGGCGATCCTCAAAGGGTAAGCTCACATATGTTGGAGAAATTTTTTTGGTCATGAATCCCGGGGTTGAAAACTTTGTCCTCAGTCATCAAATCATCAATTGGAGCATCGTACAAAATCTTCTTCCATTTATTTTCTTTAGATTCCAAATTAAACATTCTCTTCGAGAGATGGTTCATCGGTGAACCCCTTGAGAATGGAAACAACGCTCATCTTAGGAGTAGACGGATTACGGTGAGGTAGAAAATCAATCTCATCAACATCGCCACCTGGGTCAAAACATTCATCCACATTAAAATCGGAAAGAGGTGTGACAAGCAAAGCCTACTCATCAAGGTTAGAAACATAAGAGTCCTTACTCTCGATGTTCTCTAACACCTCATCAAAAAGAGGATTTACGTCACTAGAGATATATTCGTCATCGAATTCGAAAAGAGGGTTCGAGTAAAATTTAAAATTGTCTTCCGAAACGTCCTTATCGGATAGTGACTCGTCATCACTAGAGGTAAAATCATCATTTGAATAGAAGAGAGGGTTAGAGAAAGTCATGGATTTTTCCTCAGAAATGTTAATGGGAGAAAAATCATCATACGAAGGTAAATTATAATCATTATCACTCTCGGATGTATCCTTGGACTCACTTGTGATTAGAATTAGATCCTCAACACTAGACTTTATGAATTCGTCCGATTCCTTTTCAGGAATAGTGCTAAGTTCCTCATTCCTCATAATGAGAGAGTCCTCAGGTTCCAAAGTTGGTAAAACCGGTGTGATTGCAAAAGACGGAGGTATTTAAGAATCAATTTCATTCAAAGGAATAATACTCTCCTCGTAATCATAGTCATCATCGTCATCGTAGCAAAAAGATTTGAAATGTTGTAAAGGATAAGTACTAAGATTAGCCACCTGCTCTAAATGCTGAAGCTCTTTCTTTTTATTAATCTCAATACTTATTCCATTGAATTTACCGTTCAGCTCATCAATCATACTTTCACATTCCCTTCTGAAATGAATATCTATTTTCTCATTTAAATAATCTTTAATATGAATTTGATTACTTAAACTTAGCATTTCATCTAAATAATGTTGCTTCAGATCCTCCATATCTTGGATACTCATTTCTTGAGGAGGTGATTGCTGAATAAATTTCATGTGGACCACAATATTTTTCACAACAAAGATATTGTTGTGGAAAACTCGATGAATTTTGTGGAAAATAATTATCACCAAAGTTTTGATTGTAGCACGATTCCTACATGAATTTTCATCACTTGAAGTGCAAAACCAACAAAATCCTTCTCTAAGTTTATATCCACACCACTTGCAAGTACACCGTTTACAACGTTCACCTTCTTCTAACGGATCTTTACAATGAAAACAATGCTATTGGTCTGACGAAGATGTTTGGGGTTGTGAAGGTAGGTAGGAAAAATCGGGTGTTTCATCATTTAAAATGGGCTCGGGGTTACGGACAAATTCGTCTCCAAAACTTACATTTGTACAATACCGATAATTTCCACCGTTAAACGGACCTCCACACCACGAGCATCTCGAATACCAAGACATTTTGAAGAATTATCGGATAATAAGGTTAAGAGAATAAGAATTAACCGAATAAGAGGATAAAGAAGAATATTTATAGAATTTTCAAATAATACATAAGGAAATGAAATAATAAAAATAAGAAAGAAAAATATTTTTGGTAACCGAAAGTTAAAGGTGCACGATAGCCCTCTAGAAAACGCACAAAGAAGCGGAGGAGCGGGTAAGCGCGAAGCTTTTAAAAACCTTCTCCTTTCAGGTCGAAGTTCGTTGGATCGACCCTCCTTATACCTTTCTTATAGTTTGTTAACTAAAGATGAGCCGAAACGACAATTAACAAACGGTTATTTTTAATATTAAAATAAAAATAATAAGAATAGAAGTGTAAAATATTTTTGTATTTTCTATATAAAATAAAACAAAAACTTTCACGGGGAAAGGATCTTCAAGGCTCGAACACAAACAATCCCGCAAAAATCGCTACACCTCTCCCCGGCAGCGGCGCCATTTTGATATTCTTTCAAAAACCCCTCTTAATATAATATATATATTTATAAAAATACATATACGTAAGCAAAGTATCATACAAATTATCCTTAGGAAAGAATAATAAGTAATCAACACGGGTATCGTTCTCCTCGGTGAGAGGTGAATGGAAATTTACGTTTATGTCGGGACTCGAGCTTGATTATCATAAAAGATTTGGATTTGGTTTCTAATTCTAATAACGCAAATGGAAAGTAAATTTAAGGCACGTTAATCTAAAAATTAAAGGCACAATTAAAACCTAACGAAAATTAAACACTTAACAGGAAATTAACGACTAACGGGTAAGCAAAAATAAAGCAAAATAAACTCTAAAAACTTAAAATGAAAATTTATGAAACCTAAATGTATTAAAATAATTTTTGAAAAAGAAATTATATTTGTTTGATTTTTATTTTATTTTTTATGAATTAAAAACAGATTTAATCTAAATAAAATATTAAAAATAGTAAACTAATTATTAAAAATCTGGAAAAATTGTGAACAATACTTTAACCTATTTAAAATCTATAAAAAATGAAAACAGGAAGTTTGGCTGAAAAAATAAGCAGTTAAAAAGCAAATAAGCAATATAAGCTAAAACTGAAAATGCATATAACAATTAAATGGAGCAAAGAAGTAAATGAAAAAGTCCCTAGGGCAGATGGCAAAGTGCATGTGTGTGTGAAGGAGAGGTCTTAGGCTTGAAACCTATGGCCACCAATTTTGATAAAATATTTTTTTTACTATTTTCTTTTTTGAAAAGCTAAACTTAAGAAAAAAATAAGAAACTTTAATAAAGAAACTTTTTGTTGAAACTTATTTTTAAGCTAGGAATAAGCTAATTGAAGAAAACAGCAGTTTTGATTTCTATATTACTAGAAAATAAGCTAAACTGTTTGGCTTTTAAAGGATAAATAAGCAATTAAGAAACACAATTAAGCTGAAACAGACCAATACCTATACCTAATAAGCACTCCAGACCAAAAATAAGTTAACAAATTGAACTGAAAAGTATCAAAAAGATACTAAAGCAACAAACTTTAAGGACACTATTAAATGAATTTTTACCTAATTTTAAGCTAGGATTTAAGACTAATTAGCACTAGATAAACGCTAGAAAGCAAAAACAGATCAAGAACTGGACTCAGTGAACACAATTAAGCTGGATTCAAGAAAACTTGTTTAGGAAATAAGCTAGAAAGAGTCTTATGAAATGACAGAATACACTACTATGTTTTTTGGTTTTTAGAAAAAAAATTGACCACTTGCAGACCAAAAACTAAGACTCAAAAAGGGATTTGACCAACAAGAAACTCAAAACAGATTAACTTCATATTGCTATAAGCTAAATTAAACAAAAATCAACCAAAGAAAAACTAGATTGAAGCTGATGTGCGGTTGTCGTAGGACTTCTACACGAGAAGTTTTACAACTCCCTAGGCAGTGCACCTAATCGTTGTAGTGTAGTATGGGCAAGACTCGGGATTGTTTATCATTCACTCGAGGAATAGGTTGGGAAGGCTTGATCACGGTCTAACAGAATTCTAAGGGTTGAAGGAAGATTCTTTTTGTATTTTTGTATTTTATGAAAGTAGGTAAAATCATATAGTTGAGAGAGTGGTTTGGTTTTAGCTATTAAACTAAATATTAATCTAAACTAACGGTGATAACAATAAGATAAAAGATTGTGTGTATTTAATCATGTATTACACCCTAGATTGCTTCTTCTAATGTTGTTGCCTTATCACACTTGTGATGATTTGTGTAACTATTTCAAAAAGCATGAACGAAATACACGAACCCACCGTCTACTTAGTATGCCGCTAGAGCAACGCACATGCAAGGTAGTATAAAGACTATTACATGGCCCCTAGGGGTTTACTAAGTACATGTAAAATACATTAAAAGTGGATCAACCATATTAGGGGGAAAGCCATAATGATATACAAAATGTAATGAAGACAAAATCTTTAATGCGACTGACATTCCAAATCAAAACCTCAATGTAATCCCTTACAACTCGTGCCTTATGGTATCCCCTGAAAAAAAACATGGATTAAAACGTCAACATATTGTTGAGTAAATTTCATATGTTTATAAATATGTATATGTAGGACGCAAGATGTTCCCTATGATAGCAACAGATGTAAACATCATACAAAATGTTAATTAGCTTTTCCTAAGCTCATTGACACAGAAGGCTTCGCCATGTATGGAATTATAATATAAACTTGCAACATTGCCCGTGATGATGTTCTAACCTGAAACATACTATGTCTGACATGGTATACATTCGTTGTCCAGCAAACCGACACAATGAGCATGACTCACCCGAACGGGTCCCAAATAGATATATTTATAACATTCGCGCTCACAACAATAATTGACAGTTCATGATAATGGACTCAGAGGGTTATCGCTACTTAGGCAAACACGTAATCGTAAATGTGAAATGTCCACTTGCGCCCAATTTATAAAAATGCATGTGTTTCTACCCCAAAAACTTGTAAATCTTATAAAATGTTAAAAACTGGAGCTGGATGAACTCACCTTGAGTGAATGATAACAAATAGATCATAGAAAATGCGTCACGATATAGACCGAATGCAACCTAATCCAATATAGGTCATATAAGTTATAAGCACTTTGAATAACTACTACTATATATAATTCTATTTAGCTACATCACCATCTAATCGTGTTTGTGAAATCACATTTATAAAGTTAAAACATTTATAAATATCTCAATAGCAAAAACGACGCAATTTCTTCGTTTTAAGGTCCGTTTTCTTCGTTTCTTATGTTTCACCTTTTGTATTAAGACGAGTCATCAAAATATTACATTTTCATATTTTTAGATCCCCCCCCCCCCCCCCCCCCCCCCCCCCCCCCCCCCCCCCCCCCCTGCATGAATAGTGGTTTTTACTGTTCATGACAGTTTATAAATTTAGTTATCGTAAAACCCGTAAATGTCGTATTTTATCCGTTTTAGCTCCGACTTTATTGATTCTTTCGAGCACGTCTTCGTAATTACAAATCTTATCAAAATATAACATTTTTCAAAAATATGTATCTATTATGAATAGTGATTTTTACTGTTCATAGTTTATAAAATTATTTTTATAAACTTTAATTACCGTGTAAATTACGATAATTCTAAATCCTTAATTATTGATTGAAAAATTACGATTCTTATTGTTATAGAATCCTAAAATTATGTACTATCTGGGAAAAATAATAAACCTTATATATCAGAAGTATTTTATAACTTGTTTTTATAAAATTTCCTTTATAACGCGTTTAATTAACGCATAACTTAAAATTAGCGTATCTCCTTCGTTATAAATCGGTTTTTCGAGTTCTCTACATGCCCACGATCCTTGTGACATGTAGTAGTTTATAAAATCGTAAAATATATATGTTAATTTCGAATTTCAAACTGAAGGTTTTGAACTTTTTCTTAAAATGTGTTTAAAATGAGTTTTTCTAACTTTTAAGTTTAATCACTTTGTTACAAGTCCATTACAACACTCATAATCACATGTATTACATACTTAGAGTCTCTAGTCCATGATTAATCCATATATTGTTCAAAAATCACAAGATCCAAATGTGTACACACTTAACTATATCCTTATGTAACTTTCATAAGTTATACTTTTTAGTTTAACTTGTTTACATATACTTTTATAACATACCAACATTGGACATTACTTATACTTCATTTATAACATGATTATGAAATATTATACAACATATTTAAAAGTTTACCATTACATAACCAGCGCTAAAATCTATTTTTATAAATCGGTTAGTGAACAATGCTTGAATGGTCAAAGATTTTATTGGATTCTATTTCTACAATTAAAAATGCAAAAACAAGTAAAAGAAACCCTAAAACGAAAGCAATTTAAGTTAAAACCTAAAACGGGAACGTATAAACGCGACTTAAAAACCTAAAACATGAAATTTTAAGCCTAAAATGATTTTTTAACTTTTAATTAACCCTAAGTGACTAAAATGCAAGAACAAAGAAAACTAGACCAAAAACGAAGGTGATTTAAGCTTAAAAACACGAAAAACGTGAACGGGATTCAATCCCTTTCTTTAAAAAACGAAATTGTAAAATTTTAACCCTACGAAATCAAATTTAATTTTCCTAGGTCCTAAATGATAAAAGAAAATTTTCAAAAAAAGAATTATATTTTTTTGACTTTTATTTTATTTAATATGAATTAAAAACTGATTTAATGAAATTAAATTATTAAAAATAGCAAACTTAATGAGAAAAATGTGAAAAAATTACAAAAAGTACTTTGACTTATGCTGATTCTAGGAAAAATACTAGGAAGTTCCCAACTTATCTCAATAAGCTGGGAAAAAGCTCTAAAGGGTTGAAAGCTTAATGGGATAAAAGCCCTTATATAATAAATCTTACACAACTCTACCAGAAGGCCCTGTTGGTGCCGGTGGTAGAGTGTGTGTATGCTAAAGCGTTGGTTGAGAGGGGAGGTCTCAGGTTTGAGCCCTGCTCACCCTTGAGACCTCTTTACTCCCATATTTTTTTTTTTGCAAAAAACTTTTAAAACAACTTTTTTAATAAGATGAAAATAAGCATTTTTCTTAACTACAACTTTTTAAGAAGACTTATAAATAAGCTGGAAAAAGCACAAAAAAAAGAACAGACAGAATGCTTATAAAGACTTAAGACTAAAAGAGCTTAAACTACTAGACTTTAAATGACTAAAAAGCACAATGGAAAGGGAAATAAGCAAAGACAGATAGTGAACCACATCTAATAAGCACTTAAGAGCAAAATTCATCAAGGAATTCAAACAAGAAAGCACTAATAAGCTAATTAAGCAAAATAGGCAAAACTACCTAGCCACACAACCTAAAGGGGGATCTTTGGGCTTATTTTTAAAGCCCTTAATGGATCCTTATGGAAATGAAACTTATACTAGCTTAAAACTTGTCCAATAAGCTACTAATAACTGAAAAGAAAAAGGAGTTTGAAATAAGCTGAGCTATGAAAAAGGGCTAAAGAAAAGTTCTGGTTACACTCAGCTGCTACTGAGTGTTGTTTTTGGATTTTCTTAAAAGACAAAGTTGCTAATTGCAGGCCAAATTTAAGCTAGTGAAAGGACTTAAAAACCTAAAATAAGCTGAAACAGAAGAAGAAGGATGCTTAATGAGCTTATGCACTAAAAGTCATGGCTTAAAACTAATGGAGCTTATCTAATATGGCTGCTGAATTTTGACCTTTAAAAGGCAAGAAATAACTTAAGACAGAATACACTAAAGTGCATGGTACCAATAGAAACTTAAATCTCTCCTCTCCTACTTCATTAGGGACTTTAAACAAGTGTGAAAAACACACTTCAAAACTACTTATGGAAATCTAATCATAATAACTAACTTAACCAATATAGAAAAGACAGATTTAAACTATGATTACTAAATACCTTAAAGATGAATTTTATATTATGAAAACTTTAAAAAGCTGTGTTAAGTAACTAAATAAGGCTTGTCAAAGTTGGGTGAATGACCCAAAAGGTTTAAAAACCTGTTTTGACCTATTTTGGTGGTTAACCCAAACACTCCCTTAAATATGGAAAACATAATTTAAGGCTAAAACAGAGAAAGGCAATTATTAAATAAGATCAAATAGGTAGCAATAAGGTGGAATAAGTAAATAACAAGCAAAACAAGCAAATTGAAAGGATTTCAAATACTCAGATTTATACCACTTATAGAAAATGACTTAAAACTTATTTTTTACTTTGAGAGACTTATTAAACTAATAAACTATTTGAAAAAGCGAGCCAAAGTTTGGTTAAGAACCCAAATGGTTTTAAACAACCATTTTGACCTATTTAGCACCTTGACCCAAACACCCCATTAAATATTGAAAATAGCAAATTTAAGCTAAAACCAAGTAAGACATTTATCAATTATGCTCAAATAGGCAAATAAATATTAAAAAAAAAAAAAAAAAACCTAATAATAAATAAAAAGCAGAAATAAGTCACAATAAGAAGAATTAAGTAGTGATACGCAAATGTCATAAAAATAAGCTAGAATAGAAAACTTAAAACTTACACGGACCCTGAGCTTGTCAAGGGTTAAGTACCCAATTCAGCTTTTAACTTCACCCTAAATGCTTACCAATAAGCTCTAAACCAAGGCCATCCTTAATTTGCCTTGCTCCAAAATTCTTGAAAACATGTTCCTATCTTTGATGAAACAGTAAAGTGATAAAGAGTTTTTGTAAAAGCCTTTATGAGTAAAACAGTGATATGAGCTTATGAGAGCTTATGAGAACAGTAAATTCAGAAGTAAAATTCAATGATAAGACAGAATTTAGGATAACTTTAAAACTTGTATTGCATTAACTTTAAAAAGATTACAAAGCTGTAATTTAAATGACAATATTTAAAAGACTTAAAACATAAATTTAAAACATTGAAAAGTAAATTTTACAACTAAAAAAAACTCCTTCTCTCTCTGTTCTTCTGTCTTCTTATAGGCAGTGTGTTTTCAAGCCTTTGTGTTAGTTGTGTTTCTTTTGTGAGGACTTCATAAGCTCAATCTTGACCCTCCAAAATGAGTAGTGCCCAAGTTCTTCAATCTTGTCCCTTGATTCGTATAGCCAATGGGGTGGTTTGGGATTGCCAAAGTGGCATTGGATTGTAGTGAGGTAGGGGGGGGGGGAAGTGGGATAGTAATGTTTTGTTGTGGGGTGAAGGAAGACGACAATGAACAGTTATTGCAGAGGTTTGGCGGGAAACATGGAAGAGATGTACAGTACTATGAGCAGGGTGTGAGTTTGGGGAATTGGCAAAAATAGTCCCTGAGTGTGTTATGTTTAATTACAACCACAGTCCTTGTGGATTGCATCTTTGGTCCTTGTAGTTTGTAATTGTTTGCACCGTTAGTCCTTAAAGGACTAACGGTGTAAAGGTTAAAAGGGGAGGGTGTTAACAGGCGTGGTATAAGGGGGTGTTATGCGGCTTTTTAGCTTGGGTCGGCTAAAAAAAAAGAGACTTGGGCCTTTTGGAGGTTTTAGGTTTATAAGGTATAAGTGGGCTGACCCGGGCCCACTAGGTGGGTACGGGTGGGCCCACTTTTAGCAATTTAGGTTTTCGGGTTCGGTTTTCGATGCTTTTTCCAATGCCACTTCCCGGGGTTGACTTTGACTTTGACTTTTTTGTTGACTTTGACTTGGTCTTTTTGACTTCTCACGGTCTTTCCGTTCTCGTGCTTGATTTTTTTGTTTTGGCTTTGATTTTTGTCCTTTTCTTAGATATCCGTTTCTTGCATAATACAATTGCAAAACATACAAATACAATGTATTTTTGGTACGTTTTTGGTCATTTAAGTCCGTTTTTAGTGGTCAAATGTATGTGTAATTAAACACATACCACTTGTCCTCAAGCAAATGGGCTTTTCTACCTAGACAATAACAATATGAGGGGTCATTTTACGTACTCTTAAAAAATATTCTACAACACAACCTTCTAGACCTCGTAATTAAAAGCATGAAAAATATATACTAGCACCTCACATAAGTGTTTGGGATTCTCTCTTTCTCTCGGGTGTATAATGAATTATAACATATGAGGGAAATGGAAAAATCAACACTCATTACTTGTCATAGCATATAAATTATCAATGCTAAGGTAAAGATTAAACCCTCCATCGCTAAGAGCAAGCATTTTCATCACATCTAGAGGTCCTTTTAGAAAGGGTTTGAGGGGTGTAGAGTAAGATAACAATAATGGAAAACGAAAACGATGGATATATATGGGTGTGCTTTGGTAAGTTGGATTGACGGTTAAGCTAATTATTTACACAAATACACGCTGGTTTGGTTGCTAAGCCAAGACTCGGACGAAGATATACAAACTCTACACAACTCTACATCAATCTCTTTCTTTTTCTTTTCTATTTTTTTAAATAACATAATACATCACATGGGGTTTATAACACGTACCCCTACACTTGAGCTTTTACATGCTCGATATTTACAATCTAACTAATGACCCGATTTGAGGTGGATCAAAATAACATGGATATCATTTGACAAACATATGGGGGTATTGACTTAACTTTTCTTCCCCATTCTTCCGCGAAATAAATACTACCATGAATCCCAATCGTCCCAAAACTGTATTTACAAGGATAAGGACTTAGCAACCGTGTACTCAATAATTAACTTGGGTTAAACACAATAATGTACTAAAGGTGAGTACATATAAGGTAGGCTAAGGCTTTTTGGGTGTAACGATTGGTTTAAGGGTGACAATGCTCTTCATTAATAGTCTGGATTAACCAGAAAATTACGAGAACCGTGAAAAAGGATAGGCTTAGAGGGTTGTACTAGGGTATCCTACACTAAAGGTGAGTGCATGGCAAGGGTGTGGGATAGTTATATGATCGAGGTGACCATCATAACAATTACAGGTTTAAAACATGGGTTATTCCTAATGCCTCTTATCAAGCAAATCCTAATACTTACTATGCGATCTCGGGATGCATCACTAAAACAAGTTCTAGAATTTAATATACTACCGGTACACTCATATGAACTTTACTAACACGAGACATTCCAGAAAAGGCGACAAAGACCACATGTACACATCCGTATCAACGGAATAGACACATATGACTCCTCACTCTTTAACTCGAACCGGGTAAAGATAAAATCATCTTGGGTTACTGACGATAGGTACCCGAATTCCTAAAGATCTAAGGGCGAACCTCATATTTTTAGGGTGGAATTTTAAGGGTTATTGTGCTAGTCCTATAAATTCCTATTCATGGGACGTTAATAATACTCGGTTTTTGTTGGTATGTGTCATAAAAAATTTAAATTTTGGTAAAAATCACCCTTTTATGCTATGTTTTGATATATTACCCATCTTTTTAAGGACAAAGCAAATGACAAATGAAGAAATAGTTTCTAAGGCTTATTTCCCCCTACACTTATTTTGAACATTGTCCCCAATGTTCTCTGGAAGTACCCGTTAAAACAGATAAAGGGAAAAGAAAACAAGTAAAAGAAACTAGTACTCCCCTGGTTTACTTAATAATGGAGAAGAAACATGCGATAACTGATTAGATCGTCCTCCGAGAATTATCTAATGAAACTTTCTAAGAACTTCCAAGCTTCTTCTCATAAAATATAACCTGTAATCACAGATAGAGAAAACTATACCAAGCATAAAATGTACGATTTTACAATATGAATTTAGGGTTCGACTCGATAGATAGGATGAAAGAGTTGTTAAGCTTATCAGGTTTGCAGGTTTATACAGAAGAATACATATATTAAATGTTGCGCAAGTTTTATTTTCAAAAATAATTAAAATTTTTAAGTTTTTTAGCCCCATCACAGGTGTCGTGGTGACGGCATCACTTGTTAATCGTGACGCCGTCTCCACCGTCTGTGAAAATGAAATTTTTGTTTTTGATGAAAAATTTCATGCACTTGATTTCATAAGTTAGTTTCTGTATAAATTGTTGTACAAAACCTGAGATTTAACAATTCAATCATATGACTCGATACTGACGCGAATTAATCTAAACAATTCATTAACCATGTTTGAATATGGCTCAAAAGCCAGATAAATTCCCCTACACTTATTGTTTGTAAACTACCTTTGATTGAAATTAAGACGAGGTTAAAAATAATACAAAGCATGATTACAAAATAATTGAAACATAATAAAACAAACTATGAAGAATAAAACACACATGACACTCCTAATATGTGGGAAAAGTAAATTGGGTTTCCTCCCAAGAAGCGCTTTTCTTTATTAATAAGTCTTGTAGCTAGACTCGAAGTCACACGTCCTTACGTGACTTCTCATTTGTTATCCATCATCCCTTTTTCTAACCTCATTAAATGCCTAATTCCTCTCCTATCTCCTTCGTCTTGCTTGTATTCATCTTCGATAAGTAAGCTTTGGTAGTAGTGTGTTCTTCCGTGGCCAAAGTTTTCTTCATGGGCGGAAGGGGGTATGGAATCAGCACTCAATCCCATAAATCGTGCTTGCTTGAATGTTTCCATGGTACAGGGCATTTTAAATGTGATTTTCTCATCACTTTGCTTAAACATGACCGTTCCTTTTTCTTCATCGTAGACAAGGCTGGTTTCGTCTATAAAGGGTTTTCCAAAGACCATTTCCCCAAGGTGGCGATCGATAATGCTACTAGTGTCTTCCAATACCATGAAGTCGCATTCGTAGGCTAAGCTTCCTATGAAAACTTTTATACGTTTTACTCTTCCTACAATGTTGCTAATTTCATTAGGTTTTGACGGTTCCTCCTTTGATCTAAGTCCATAGGTCATGATTTGATTATATTGACGCCTAGACATGATGTTGATTGGTGATTCTAGGTTTATGTAGGCATGCCTCTTGAAAATGTGACCGATCATGCAAGATATCTTGATGTTGTTTGGGCTTTCGGCTCTTACTTTTGCCCTTACCCACGGGGGTCGAGGATGCTCCAACAGCCATTCATGATATGACAGTTCTACCATAGTTGGGAATAAGTAAAATCTTTCTTCATCTTCATCCTCTTCTTCGAATACTTCTTCAACTTCTTCATCAATTTTGAATTCACTTTCTTCTTCTTCGATCACTTCATCAACGTCCATGTCGGTTTCTATCTCATCTTCTTCCTTGCCTTGTTCCATTATCTCATCACTTCTTTTTACTATATCGTTGAGTTCGTACTTGTGTGCGCTGGTAGAAGAGGTGTCTCCTTCATCTGTATCACTGTCTGTGTTTAGGATAATGATTGAATTGACAAAATGAACGCGTTTTGGAGCTGATGGAATTTTGTTTAGTTCGTTTATGGATGCGGGTGAGAGATATTTTGGGGAGAGCAATTTTGATGGGCTTTTGATTCTTTTGTTCCTTAATTCCTCCCTTTCGTCATGGCTGATTGCTGCAATGCTTTTGGGAGTCATGGGATTTCCTGCATTTTCAGGGGTAAACACGTTATTGAGTTTTTCAGAAACTGTTTTCCAAAGGAGGTTAATCTTGCTAATCATATCGTCCTGCTGTTGTTCTAGTTGGGTTCTTAGGTGAGATAGCCTCTTCTCTTGGTTAGAGCCGAAATCAAGTAATGCCTTTTTAAGCTTCGTTTGATAACTAGAGGAGTGGATGGAGACCGACTCGCCTTGTGGGCTAGTGAAGGTTTGGGTGTGTTCCCAATTGAAGTTTGTTTTCTCCTTCTAGGTGTTGGCGGCATCATTAAAACTCTTTGGTTCTTGGTTTGGGTGAACCTCTTGCTTCCCATTTCGTTTACGCGCGAAGATGTGTAGTTAATACAAGCTTGAGTGGGTTGTGTCGAAGCAAGATGAGCTTCCATCCAGCGTTGGACTTAAGTTTCGAGCTCGATTAGACGGCAGTCGGATGTACTCGGGACATCTTGAGGCAATGCGATTGCCTTGATCGGCTTAGCGAAATCCCTTGGGTCGTTCCAACTTTTGTTGTCATAGAAGGTAAGGTCCTCTAATATTGCCCATGATTCTTCTGGGTTGAGGTCACGAAGCTTACCACCGGCCGATTGGTCAATGGTTTGTCTTGTGACGGGATTGACATAGTCATAAAAAATTTGGACTTGAAGCCAAAGATCGATGCCATGATGAGGGAATTTTTAGAGTAAGTCCTTGAAACGAGTCCATGCTTCGGATAGAGATTCTCCATGATGTTGTTGGAACATCAGGATATCGTTGCGGAGTTTTGCCGTCCTTCTCGGTGGAAAGAATTGAGCAAGGAATCGGGTAGTAAGATCCTCCCATGTGGAGATGGATCCTACTAGAAGTGTGGAGTCTAAAAACTCCCTAGATCGTTGTAAGCTCAGATTGTTTAGATCTAATCTAAGATGAACAATAACAATGATAACATAATGCACAGCGGAATATAAATAAGAACATCAAAGTTATTGAACAAGGTTTTATTACTAAACGTTTCCACCAAGCCTCAATATTATCTTATCAGAATAATACAGTTACCTATCTCTAACAGTAACATGGATCAAGGAAAACCTCGATTACCTTAAGGCTACACCACCACTATACTAGACGTCTACATTGATCCAGTATACACACACACACACTTTTCTGGATACTAAAACTATGTGTCTATGATCTATTTATATAGAGAGATCATGACTTACAAAGGAAGTTAACATAAAGATATAAACAAGTAAATCTTTTAAACATTAAGAAATGTCTTCATATCTTCCGTTATCTTTATCTTCTTAAGGAGATCTTCCAAAATCTTCATATCTTTTGATATCTTTGACTAAATCTTCAATAATTCTCCACCAGCTTGTAGAATTCTTTAATGACGATTTTAGTGCTTATGTTTCATTCTTTTATTTATTTTGTCTCATCAAATCTAGAATCCCAACAGGAAGGCGTTCAAGCCAATTGCTAGCTTGATCGCGTAGGGAAAATTAAAATAAACGCAGGCGCGTTCTTTCCCTGTTTTCACCGTCAAGGTCAAGTGAGTCCACCAATTTAAGAAAATCCTTGAGGTGTTGATTTGGATCGTCGGACCGTAGTCCGTGGAATAAGCATCCGTTTTGCACCAACCGGATGGTGTTAGATCAAAGAGGTACCACGTTGTTCCCTTTGAGGAGCTCAATGGTATTCCTATAGCCCTCGTGGATTGGTCTGGAGTAGTCTCCTAGAGTACAGATAGGATTCTCGTCTCCCATGGTGGTCGACAAGAATGGGTTACGAAACAGATAACATGAAGAAAAGATAGACTACAAGAAAGCTAATATGAGGGAATTTAATTCTTACTTAAAAGGATTCAAGCAAGTAGAACTAAGCTAAACTATGATCAAAACCTAAATATTCCCTAGGCAGCGGCGCAAAAACTTGATGTGCGGTTGTGGTAGGACTTCTACACGAGAAATTTTACATCTCCCTAGGCAGTATACCTAATCGTTGTAGTGTAGTATGGGCAAGACTCGGGGTTGTTTATCGTTCACTCAAGGAATAGGTTGGGAAGGCTTGATCACGATCTAACAGAATTCTAAGGGTTGAAAGAAGATTCTTTTTGTATTTTTGTATTTTATGAAAGCAGGTAAAATCATATATTGGAGAGAGTGGTTTGGTTTTAGCTATTTAAACTAAATATCAATCTAAACTAACAGTGATAACAATAAGATAAAAGATTATGTGTATTTAATCATGTATTACTCCCTAGATTGCTTCTCCTAATGTTGTTACCTTGTTACACTTGTGATGATCTGTGTAACTATTTCCTAAAACATGAACGAATTACACGAAACTGCCGTCTACTTAGTATGCCGTTAGAGCAACGCACATGCAAGGTAGTATGAAGACTATTACACGGCCCATAGGGGTTTACTAAGTGCATGTAAAATACATTAAAAGTGAATCAACCATATTAGGGGGCAAGGTAGTTTGAAGACTGGTGCCCGATGGTATCCTTTCTACACAAGCACGTTTCCCCAGACATATCAACAACAATTATTGACAGAAAGCTGGTTTTCTAAAGCCTAACGTGCACATCCATCACAAAAGGCAACATCACTAAGATCTACATTCTAGGTTTCATACAATCATAAATAAACACAATAATAGGCTTAGCCAAGCATGTTAAGAATAAAGCAAGAACAATGAATCAAACAACACATAGACATATTGAATGATTAAGTCATCTTAATTGATTAAAACATGAATTGGAAGAGTTACAATAGGGTTTTTAGGCCCTAAAATCGTCTCATACAGCTGCTAAATGAACTAGGATTCGTACCCTCTTTTTATTCTAAAGTTACACACTCAAAACCCTAAATTCGGGTTTGTATATATAAGAAAATTGACGCGACGGCATCGCGTTTTAGCCGTGACGCTGTCATAAAATGAATCTTCTAGATCTGCGTTTTGAGTCGGTGCGGGCTGACGCCGTCGTGAGATATGTGACGCCGTCACTAGATGAAGTGTGACGGCGTCGTGTATGAGATGTGACACCGTCTCCAGGCTCTGTGAGCACAAATCTTCAAGAGTCTTGGTGTTGGTTTGTAATCTCGTCCGTTTCTTCTCTAAATGAGCCCAAGTCACGTATAATTCATCCAAATGTCATCCAAATGAGAAGTACCTGAAAAAGAACGATTAAGTAACTATTTTGTGCATAAACACACGATATTGGGGGTTAAACGACCTCGAAAAAGTGTATAAAATGACACCTCATCAAAAGCCTAAAATGATATGCAAATCTAGACTTATGAGCACAAACCAAATACTATTCATACTTAGCTATTTATGACCAAAAAAATTCACTAAGGCTTTTCAAAAACTTTGTTACTCAAAACAGGCTTGTAATGATGTATTTAGACACTCAATGGGACACAAAACACTACAACTTAAATGCAAGATCCAAACAGTTTTGATCACTTATACACTGGCAGATTTAGAGTTTAGATAAATCATTCTTCAAAACTTAATAAAACTAGTTTAAAACTTATTAAAACTACACTTTAGACTGATTTAGAGCTTTTAGAAACTGACTTGACATCCAAAATCTATACAAGCAGTTTTAACTAAGTTAAAACTGCTTGTGCCAAACACCCCTTTAAAATCTTAAATCTTAATTTTAAGCTTAAAACAGATTTGAATAAGCATTAAAAGATGAAAACAAATGAAGCAAAATGAAAATAAATGACTTATAAGCACAAACTTTAGAAAAACAAGCACTTATTGAAAAGCTACTCTAATAAGCTATATAAACTAAAATTGGACAGATTTAATGCAAATTGAAAGCAAACTTAATGAAACTATAACTTGAATACCATAAGCTAACATTAAACTAAATAAGCACAATTAAGCATGAAATAAGCATAATAAGATAATTAATGAGCTAAATAAGATAATAAGCTAAAATATAGAAAAAAGAAATGTGTACCTCTATCCTAGCTAAACAGGGATCTATAATGCTCTTCAGAGCTTAAATTAACAAGCTCCAGCTTATCAGAGATAAGCTGGTAATACCCATAAGCCCTTCCAATATTGGCTTATCATCCATAAAGCTCAAAACCTTTATACTTGACCAATTTGAAGTAGAACATGAATAGCTTGTATAAATAAGCTTGAAAAGCTTATTTATACAAGTAAATACTTATTTTGGTTAAAAAAAACTTATGATATCTTAAGAACAGCTTAATAAGTTTTGAGTGAATAAGTAAAAACAAATAAAACAGGATAATTTAAGATAAAATGACTTTTATTAATTCATAAAAAGAAGATTACAAAGCTTGAAATAATACAATAAGCTGAATTACACTAATAAGCTATAAAAAGCTATACTACACTACTCCTAAACTAGATGCCCTTCCCTGTGTGATTTGCCTCACTATTTATAGTGAGATGATGAAGCTTCTAGCCCTTGAGACGCTTATCAATCCATTAATCCTAGCCCTTGATCTTCTAGCAACCTTCTAATCCATTCGTTTAAACCCTTGGATCACTCCCACGCATCAATGACCAATAGCATTGTTTAGAATCGCCAGCGTGGCTAAATGGTGTCATAGGTGGCAGGCTTTCCTTCTAGAAGCATAGAAGCGAGTGGGTGAAGGGAGATTTACCCTACGTGTGTGTTGAGTAAAAATGGGAGGGAAAGGGATGAGGCTACAGTAAAAGTTGACCCTTCGTGTTTATTCATTAGACTTTTTGACCAGGTTTAATAAAATGAATTTGGGCTTTGACTTTGTTTTCATGGGCCAAAAAGGGTTATTAGTTTAAATGGATTTGGATTTGTGTACTTAAGGCTTATAAAAGGCTTAAGGTATATAGTATCATTTTTAATGGGCTGACCCGACCCATTAAATGGGTACGGGTTGGCCCATTTAAAGATGTATACGCCTTCGGCTTTGATTTCTTGCACTCTTCTAATCTCGTGCTTAGATTTTGTCCTTTTGGCTCGTTTTTGTCCATATTTGATATATCCGTTACCTGCAAGACATAAATCACAAAACACACATATACAATGCATTTTTCATATATTTTGGGTCTTTTAAGCTCATTTTAATAAGGAAAAATGATATGTGATTAAACACATATCATGCAAAATATCCACATCTATTTTCAAATACCACTACAACTTCCAACTAAATCTCGAGACGAGATTCCTTTAAGAATGGGAGACTATAACAACCCACAATTTTCCACAATATTATTTTAAGGTAATATTCCACTTATTGTATTTAATACAACCATTTTCACGGATATATTTTTTTATATCAATGTATTTGATATTCCATTCAATTATGTAACGTAACTTACATTTCCAAATAAACGAGCTCACGCACCTACCAACACCAACTCCATTAATGTTTATGTCAAGTAAACATTGTAATATGTCAAGTAATACGTTCTAATATCCATTTTACCATGTACGTTATTTATTTAACATACCATCCAAAACGTTTAACATAAAAAGGATTTTACACGTTAAAGTTTATACCTAAACCCTAACCACATGTATTTTACAAGCAATCCAAATGTACTAACCAATAAGGTGTACGTACAAGTTAACCATGCACAAGATTTAAACCATTTCCCTCTAAATTCTTATAAGCCATTTGTACCATCCTTTAAGCATAAGTTACAACTCTTCCAAGCACCACATTTGAATTATTTCTTCCCTCCACTCCACCTCATGCTTGTACAAACCAAACAAAACCCTAACCGAAGCCCTAACTAGTTGAACTAGCTATTAAACAAGCTAAGATCAAGATTGATTTTCTCCACCATGACTCACCACCTTGTCACCACCTTGTCATCACCCTTTCACCACCAAGTCGACACCTCACTACCACCTTGTCACCACCTTGTCACCTCCTTGGTTATTCGAACCCCTCCCACCACCTTACACCTCTTTAAGCTAGAACACTAGCTTCCATTAGTCACTACATCACCATACACCTTTCTAAGCTAGAAACCTAGCTTCCATTAGTCATTACACCTTGATAAGGATGCAAGACTTAGCAATCTTGACTTCCTTGCCCTATAAATACTCGAACCACACACACATTCTCACAACACATAATTTTATCAAACACTTTCACTTGTTCTTGACCTATTTCGAGCCAAAGAAGAGAAAGGAAGGAGTATAAGCCAAGGAAGGAACCAAGGTGTAAGATAGAAGGGTTCTTGATTCATCTCCAAGGACTACTCGATCCATACCAAGCCATTCGAACCATTATAAGTACTAGTAAGTCATATAACTCGTTCAATAAGCTCTTGATGTGTTATAGATCATTTATAAGCTTTGATTAAGCCACTTGTATAAGCTAAAACTCTTTTGAGACTTCTAAACCAAACCATGCCCTAATCAACCCTTTTTGGACCCTAAACCCATTCGAACTTCATCAATAAGCTAGCTAAAGCTTATTTGAACCAATAAGCTCTAAATACATCTTTTATAATCACTTGTATAAGCCCTTGAACCATAAACTCATTCGTTTGATTTTCCTAAATCAAACGTGCCCTTTAAAGCTTTAAAAATCATTTTTGCATTCCTATAAGCTATAAGCTATAAGCTGATCTCAAAAGCTACTTAAATAAGCTATACTATCATTTTTATAAGATTTGAAACTTGTATATCTTTTGGGCCAAAACTGTAAATATCCTAACTTTAATCTACAAGGACCTATTTTACCAAAACTCTAATTTTGGGGTTAAATTAATAAATTCATTTAATTATAAAATGAAAAGGATTAGTTTTGTAAAACTATTTATACCAAGGGGTATATATTGCCATTTTGTAATTATAAGGATATAAAGCATAACATTTTCATTAAAATAAACAAAAATGTATTTAAACATTATAAAACTCGATTTTATTAAAACCCGACACACCTAGCATTTCATTTATCAATTGAAACACTTATAAACAAGTTATGTTATATATTTAACATAATTTATCATCCACTAACTTTTGGAGAAACCTAAAAAGATAAAATCCTATCATTTATATTCTCCCACTTAAACTATAAACGTAGCACGTTAATAGGGAATTTCATGTGAGGGGTTTCATTTGGGTAGACGTTTTGACGAGTTGCTGGATTTACAATTTAAAGTATCCTAGCTCCTTAAACGTTTACTACATGACCTCGGGATTATGATAGCCCAAACAGTGATGCGATATTTTTCACAAACTAATAAACCAAAACTATTCACGTTAAACTTCATGAAATAAAGTTTTAAAGTATAAACAATCGAACTAAGACTTGACATATTAACCCAGGTTGTGTGACAAAGCCGTTTACTTCCATTTGAATCACTTTTCCCATCAATCAGATTTTCCTATTAAAGGTGAGTTCATAGTCTCACTTTTATATGTTTTCCGAATCCCACTGGGAGATACATGTTATAAACCATGAATACAAATATTTTCCAACTGTATGCTATCCTGATATATTATTGCCTAAGTTACCTTCATTGTCAATGTCCCTTATATCATGAACCATTAATCACCATAACGTGAACGCGAATATATGTGGATAGATCTATCAGGATTGACAAATCTCGTTTGTGTTTACCAGTAAGGTAACCAAGCGCACTATATTTGAGAAATAATAGGTAGTTGTCAAATTACCTTTCCAAAAGGACATTTGTTCCTTAAATATCATTGATATGATTTCCATGTTAACGTTTGAGTGTCATGAGCTTAGTTCAATAATATTATTTTCCATGATAGTTGTAATTATGCAATCATTACCATTTATGTTAACTTGTATTCAACCATTATATTATAAACCTGTGAATTTCACTCAACCTTTGTGTTAACCCTTTTAGCATGTTTATCTCAGGTAATTAGCAGTGTGCATGACTTGAAGACGTCCAAACCTGTTATCATTCAAGCACTATGTTTTATATCTATTTTGGGACCACCTTTTGTAAAACTCTAAAATATTATTGAATGATAACTAAATTTTCCAAAACGTCTCTTTATGAGTCGTTTTTGATGATTATGACTGTTGATTCATGAAGTAATACCCCAATTTAGCTTCCGCTGCTATGTTGAAATATCTGGGTGTTAAATTTTTTGCAATAATACATCATACATCTCGGTGTAATTTCACCGTCTCCACTAACATAATTTGTCTGGTAAATTTTTCCTTTGAACTTGACTTCTTCGGACATAATCCATAATTGTGAAAGTAGCAAAAATACACGAGCTACAAAACATCCTCATTGCATTGTGCAATTTTCCTGACTATTACAAAGATAGAGAAATTTCACTTTGACATGGGAACTACGAAACTTTACACGAAAGCTACAAGCAACATTAAAATAGGCTTTAATCTACACGGTAGGCTAAGGTGTAAAGGTGAAACGAAACAATTTTTTTTATTTGGTGTGGAAAAAGAAAGGAATAGCTCAGCAGGTTATTCTAGGGGTATCTTACTCTAAAAATGAGAGTAAGCAAAGGGTTACACATGGGTTAACTAACCAGTGTACTTAGTTAATTTTACAGCATGTAGGCTTTTTGGTTTAATCCTTAAAATTTACCAGTTAAGCATGTTACTGGTGCAACTCCAGTCTAAATCATAGTACTCCACCTCGATAGAAGTTTATTGAGTGATATAACCAAGGCCAAGTTCTAAATCCACTACTTCCACATGTGCACACTCATATTTTTGAGAATTTAGTAAGCAAATAGGAGATCGAAATAGGGCATAATTCTTACCATAACATTAATGGTTAATAGAGGCTGGGTAATGTAACTAGTGATTTTTCATAAAAACTATACTAATTTTTTTTAAAAATTTTGATCCATTTTAAGCATGTTAGTGTTTTATTTATGAAAATAAGGACAAGTACGTTCTAATTCTCCACCCCCACTTAAATTATACAACGTCCTCGTTGTATAGATAAAACAATTAAATAATAAGGGAAATAGAATTAGAACGAGGAAACTCCCCTGATAGTTTGCTCTGAATGGTTCTCCAATTTGAGCAAAAAGGTGTGTTGATGAGGGCTTCAAAATGCCCGTGAGAGTTCAACACATGGCAATTTCAAAGTATACCAGTAAGTCGATTTTGTTTCAGCAAGGTCCTGCATGAATTTTAGAAGACGTTCGTGCAATTTGTACTTGCGCTATCTACAATACAAGCAAACAATTAAACACACAACTGAACAGGTTACAATACGCCGTATCCCAAACCCTAGGATACGCCGTATGTAATCCTGCAAAAACAATTATCTGCTAGAAATTAAATACTAAAATTTAAATATACTGATAACGTCCAGACATGCATACGTCGTATCTAGAGGGGTTCGATACGCCGTATGTCATGTCTGGGAAGACAGACTCACCAATAAATTAAATTCAAACAATTTAAGTGCAACAAACAATTTAAAAACAACCGAGTTGTCTCTCGGGAAGCACTTTTGTTTCAGTTGGTCGTTAAGTTCGACCTTTTCTCTTTTATTCTTCCATAAAGACCCTCTTGATCATGCTAGAGGCGGGCTTAACACTTTTAAAAACCAGTTTTCATCCCCGACCCTTAGGGTGACTTTTCTTTTAAAGACATCAATTTTAACATAGGCAGTGGACAGGAATGGTCGACCGAGGATCAAAGGGATATTGTCATCCTCGGGTATGTCTAAGATGATAAAGTCAATGGGGAAAACAAATTTGTTGATCCTTACTAGCACGTTCTTAGCTATACCCCTTGGTTGTTTTATGTTTCTATCAGCCAATTCTATGGTCAACCTAGTGTGATATAAGACTCCTAGACCAAGGCTGGTATAGGTAGAAAATGGCATAACACTCACACTTGCTTTAAGGTCAACAAGGGCTTTATCAAAACAAACATTATTAATAAAACATGGTAAGGTAAAGCTCCCTGGATACTTCTCTTTCTGAGGCAAGTTTTGATCATAAGTTTCTAGAATTTTTATTCCTTTTGCCTCTTTCCAATCATCACAACAGTAGTTATGTAGTCGCCTAGGGAAGGGGACTGCTTTGGTAAATACGTTTCCGTGCTGTGACACTGATACGGCGTATGGACCATACTCTATACGGCGTATCTCAGATAAATCAGCTGTAGTGGTTGAGATCGATTTAACTTGGTCTCTCAGATTCGTTTCTGTAGAGCTGGGCAGACTTCCAAAACCTCTTTCTTGCAACACTTTACTCATCTGTCCAATCTGAAGTTCCAAGGTTTTAATCGACGCTCTTGGATTTCTTATTACGGCATCTGTAGAAGCTCATATTTCTTTGATGATGTTCGAGTTCTCTTCATGCCTCTTAGCTGATTCCGCCATAAACTTGGACAGATATTCTTCCATAGTGTCTCTTCGAGCAGGGTATGAAGAGTTTTCATTATTGCGTTGGTAGAATCCTGGCCCCGCCGCTCTGTATTGTCCTCCCGGTTGATAGGGTGTATCGAATTGTGTATAGTAGGCTTCTTCTAAAGCTTTCCCTTCTTCCTTATGTGGACAATCTTTTGTATAATGAGGTCCTTTGCATTGTTTTCATCCGACCTAAGCAGCATACACTTTTTCATTTACTTTTTTAATTTCTTAGCCGAGACTGTTGAGTTGGGCTTGGATAGTAGCCATCCCGTCAGAAGTTTTAGTACTTTTGTTCTTTGAAGTTGTCCCATTGTACCATTTCTGAGAGTATTCAGCTATTTCATGGATGGCCACTTTAGCATCAGCAGCAATTTTGGTTGGTATGGCACTTCTTGAGTCAAGGATTTGTCTTGTTAGAACATCGAGCCCATTGTAAAACAAGATAACTTCCTGCATGTCAGTCCGATAGTGTTAAGGACACTTCATCAGCAATTCTTTAAATCTTTCCCATGCACGGAAAAGGCTTTCATTGGGTTCCTGCTGGAAGTTGTTAATTTCCTCCATTTTCTTCGCGGTACGTGCAGGTGGACAGTATTTGTTTAGAAACTTTGTTTTTAGGACTTCCCAGGTTGTAATTGAACCAGCTGGTTCATTTCTGAGCCAACGTCTTGCGGATCCAGTTAAGGACACAAGAAAGACACGAAGCATAATTTGATCTCGAGTTACATTCGGGATGTGAAATAAGTTAACAATCTCTAGAACCTTTTTGATTTGTTCATTTGCATCTTCGTGTTCTGAACCACTGAAAGTATTGTCACGAAGTTCTTTGAGAAATTGCCCCTTTAGTTCAAATTAGGCATTAGCATCACTCTTGGGCCTAGCAACGCCCGATCCGTATTCGCCATGGGTTTTACTCATATATTGCTCCATTATTTACGCCATTATTTTTGTAACTTCTTCTTCCTCAATGTGCTATTTGATTTCAGAAATTTGATCAAACTCAGGTGAATTCGATTCTACTAAGCTTGGTGTTTTGAAAAGCTTCCTTCTTGAGCGTAGTACTCATTCTGGGTTTTCAAAAGGTTTAAGTAGTTCTTTAGTGGAACTCCGTTTCATGCACCACCTGAAACAGAGAATCAATCAGTAGGATATGCTCTTTTAAAAAGGAATACAGAAAATTAAATACGGAAATCAATTACAGGTTCTGCTGCTGTATCAGTTAACCAATACGCCGTATCCTATTGAACAGAATACGCCGTATAGGTCTGTTGAATTAGCAGTACGCCGTATTGTGTCCATAGAATACACCGAATCATTTTGGGAACAGATACGCCTTTTAGACTGTGAAAACAATACGTTGTCCTGAGCAAAAGTTTAGATACGCCGCATCTAACTGGTGGATACGCCGTATCAAGTTATCAGTCAGAACAAAATACTATTTAAATCACAATTATATAATGCAATTAAATTAAACACATAATTAAATTAAACAATTAGCAATCAAAATTAATTAATTAATTTACACTAAACATGTTAAAGGTTTTAAACACTAATAAGAATAAAGATTAAACTATTCACTCCCCGACAGCGGCGCCAAAAACTTGATGTGTGTCGTCGTGGTGTAGTGATTTAGTTATTATCAAGTTTTACATTTATATTTAGCCGACAAACCAGAAAACAACACTCTAACGGGCAGTGTACCCAGTCAAGATGTAGCTTCGTGGTAAGTAGGGTGTCGAACACTAAGAGCGAATGTTAACCTAATATTCTATCAGTATTTTAATCTATCTAGATTAGTTTAATTACTAGTTAAACATATGCTATACATATTTACTAGAGGTAATTGGGGGGTTTTCAACCTGAGAGACTGGCACAGGTTTACGGTGACAAATATTAATTCGAAGCACAATAAACACTAAAGCAAATACACACAAGTCAAAAGAGCGGTACGAGCCAAATAATAGAAAACTGTATTAACCATGTTCAATCCGATTAAATGTTGATTTGTTTAATTAAGTGCAATGGTTGCTTATTTCGAGGCGGCATATCATTCTTAAGACTTAGGCGATTCTTCTTTCTAAGACCTAGATACGAACAATCCTATCACGATTATGCAAATCCTGCATAAAGCTCCATAGTCCTCAATATAATCTATCATAGGAATTAAATGCATGGTGATCCTTGTCCATACTTATCCCATCGGACATTACCTACTTATTGCTTGATGTGTACTTATATGTCATTAGTCCCACGCACCAAAAAATTATTACGATTAATAAAACACGATCGCTGAACAATTATCGAGTCACCTGTCGGTCCAACTAAGCTGATAATCAAAGGGTAAAGACAAGGTGTCATTTGTGATCATATTGGTCTGGGCATATAAAACACAACATGGAGAGCTATCCCGGCATATAGATTATTGGTTAAGTCTCACTAGACCCAGTTGAATGATAGGTCGCATGTACGAGAACATAAACAAGTATGAGGCGATAAATATAATTAAACAACAACGATAAATTAAGCAAGCCAGAATTAAGACAAACCAAACATTGTAATCTTTATAAACATGGCTAAAACCTGAGGGTATTAGCCTACAATCATTGTAATCATACAAGCGTGATCAAAAAATTAAGAATCGAATGATTAAGAAAGTAAGAATTACACGATGTCTTCTATGGAATTAGGAGTGATGCTCGACCTTGGATGCTCTTTTTGGCTTGAGAAATTCAATTTTAGTAGTATACTATATAGAGAATATGATATTGCACACTGAAACTCGTTTTTGAGCCTCGTATTTATAGTGTTTGAAAATTGCCTGGATACGCCGTATGGAGATAGGTGTATACGGCGTATACAGTTAATTTCCTTAGAGTTCGCGATAAGATCAAATCAATCAGGAATAATCACCATTTATCTCATTAACTGAAAATCTTTGACTGATGACCAGCTGTGCATACGGCATATAGATGATGAGTGATACGCCGAATAGGGAATTGATCTTTACGCGTATTCTTGTGATGAGCTGGCGCTGGCTGGTTATAGAGACCTTGTTGTGACGATAATGAAGGGCATCAGTAAGAGGAGTCTCCAATACCAGGTATATTGTCACTACATTGATTGATAATTATGATAACTCAGTTATTATGATGTTTGGGTTTATGTCATAGATAGCAACTTACTTTTTCAAGGGATACTTTTGGCAATTATACTATTTTTTGGCCCAATTTGGTATGTATTCTTTGTGTTGGTTGCCCTCCATTGGTCATTCAGGCAGTGGGTTCTACTATCTCAAATGACGTTGTGGAGGTATTTGTATCAAAAACTAAACAAGTTCTACGTACAATGGAAGTGCCGTCTTTGGATAATGTGAAGCAGTACAAGGTGAATGAACCAGACGAGATTTCAAAGATTAATATTATTCAGAACAAAATATTGGATCACAATCCTAAGGTTGGACAGACAATTATATGTGTCCACACAAAAGAGAGCGTTGGTATGTTGTGTGAGGCACCTGAAGACAATAAGTTTATGTTAAAAACTATTGATGCTGCTTATACTCAAGAGCAGAGAGATAAAATCCTTAAGGAGTTTGAAGAGAAGCGGTTTCAAGTTTTGATATCGACCGAAATTCTTGATTGAATCATAGGTTTTACACCTTTTTTTTACTTTTTCATTTAGTTTTTTTTCTATCTGATTATGTTTTTTCACTTCCTATCATGTTGGTTTTGTGGGTTTCTATGATCTCTCGATTATATTGGGCTCTTCTTCAGAAGCGGGCCTTTTTGACTCAGATGCGCATGGCCTCACCGGGTTAATCCGGGACAGTTTTCGGCCTTTCCCTAGCCACACCCAAATGTGCACACCTAGTGAGGTTTGAACCCTTGACCTATTGTTTGAAAGTCAAGGACCTTACCACTAGGCCATTTGGTGGTGGTTACCACGTGGTCTATTTATGTTTACTTCACTTTTTAAAACAAGAGGTAAGGGTTTAAACCTCACTAGGTATGTACATTTTGGTGTGGCCGAGGAAGGGTTGGAAACGGTCTCGGGATTAACCCGATGAGGCTCCGTACATATGAGCCAAAAAGGCTCGCCCTCCCCAGGTTACCTTAACAAGGAAAAACCACATCCGTTTATCCATTTTATAGACCACGTGGTGTATTACAAAGAATGGTAAGGTTGATAGTGATTAATATAATCTCAAGAAGAAGGGGAAAACCATCAACTAATACAGCGCGAGTATTGTTCAAGGTCGGGCTCCGAAGAAGAGCCCAATATAATCGAGAGATCACAGAAAACCACCAAACCAACCTGATATGAAGTGAAAAACATAATCAGATATAAAAAACTAAATGAAAAAGTAACAAAAGAAAAAGGTGTAAAACCTGTAATTGATCAAACACCAAATCAAGAATTTCCGTTGATATCAGAACTTGAAACCGCTTCTCTTCAAACTCCTTAAAAATCTTATCTCTCTGCTCTTGAGTATCACAACCATCAAGAGTTATAAACTTAAACTTATTGACTTCAAGTGCCTCACACAACATACTAGCGCTCTCTTTTGTGTGGACAAATATAATTGTCTGTCCAACCTCAGCTTTGAGATCCAATATGTTGTTCTTGATAAAATTAATCTTTGAAAGCTTATCAGGTACATTCACCTTGTACTGATTCACATTATGCAAAGTTGGCACTTCCATGTTTGCAATGAATGAGATATCTTCTTCTTTTTTTTTGCTTAAAACTTGCTTAATTCTTGATACAAATGCCGCCATAGCGTCATTGAAGATATTAGAACACATTATCACCTATATATTGTTCATGTATAATGTCAGAGATAGAAACTCTTCTGCATTCAAAATAATAGTGGTGGAATTTAAAAGTGACATTTTGAAAAACAAAAGCCAAGAATATCATATATTATATTAAATTTATAAGCAAAACATACAGGGCTTATATCATAAAGGGTAATTATGAAACAAATCTGATATCAAAACAACATAGCAATTATGAAACAAGCGAGGGCATATCAAGCATTGAGGTGATTGTTTGCTGGGATGGCAGCTTTGACATTGCCGATGGCGTCAACACACGTCTTATCTGGTGTAACCGAAAGATGAAGGGTGGATTCAGTACACGGCATTTGACAAGGGTTAAACTGTTCTGATTCTGCTCTCGCTCTTCGGCCAGAAACAAAAAATAAATAAAAAATTCTGACAGATTCGGGGAATATTTTCTTTGTACTGGATCTTTGTTTTCATGTTCGAAATGTTATCTGTCGACATCAAGAGCAATAATATCCCTGTGTGTTGTCTTGATGAATATCTTGATCAATGTAACAACTAGATGGAGTGTGGAATCATTCTGTATATAGTAGTCCGCAAGAGTACAGTCGTCTCTTAGCTGAATTTGAGGCAAGAACAGCCTTTGTTGTTCATAGGGAGTATCTTCCTGGCTTTGAATCTTGGATTTCACACTGTTGATGGTATCGTAGGTTTCTACTTGTAGAGAGATGGTCTTTCAGTGGCAACAATCTCGACATGTATCCGCGTCGGTTCTGTCCTCTTCAATGTATTATCAACTAGACGGAGAGTCGCCTCATTCTGGATGAGGTAGTTGACAAGGGTACGGCTGTCATCAAACTTTTGTCCTGCGTAAACCAGTGTCTGCTTGCATGTCAGAATACCTTCCTTGTCCTGAATCAAGGATTTCACTTCTCCGATGGTATACTGGCTAACAACATCCAGAGGGATGGTATTTTCACCGACAGTCTCAAGATATATCTTCATCCGCCCTCTACGTACAGGCACAAGAAACTTGTCATTTTTTGTTATTGTATGTAGTCATCTTTTTTTGTTATAGGTAATGTATCCAACCTTGAAATTCTACCATTATATGTATACTGTTACCTCGCATATTGAACGTTAGTCCATTTAACTAACAAACAGTTTGCAACGTTAGTCATTATGCCAACGACTGTTGCAATTAACATCAAAATTCAGTTATGTTACAAAAATATATTTTAAAATTTATACACGTTTTTATACACATTTTATACATGGTTTATACACGTTTTTTATTTCGGTTTCAGTTTACGAGCAATAATAAAAAGAATTAAAAAAATTAATAAATTAAATTTTTTTATTATTGCTCGTAAACTGAAACCGGAAATAAAAAAAAAAATTATTTTTTTATTATCCTGTGTAAACTGAACCAAAATAGAAAAAAAATAAAATTGTTTTTTTATTGATTGCTCGTGAACTGAACCGAAATTAAAAAATTAAATAAATTAAATTTTTTTTATACTCGAATAAATACGAAACCGAAATAAAAAAAATTAATAATTTTTTTAATTTTTATTTAATTTCCCTCGAAAATAGAAACCGAAATAAAAAAAAGAAATTAATTTTTTATTATTGCTCGTAAGACTGAAACCGATATAAAAAAAAAATTAAATTTTTTTAATATTGCACTATAAACTTAAACCAAAATAAAAAATATAATTTTTAATTTTTTTTTATTATTGCTCGTAAACTGAAACCGAAATTAAAAAAATTTAATAAATTTTAATTTTTTTTATTATTATTGCTCGTAAACTGAAACCGAAATAAAAAAAATTAATAATTTTTAAATTTTTTTTATTATCGCTCGTAAACTGAAACCGAAATAAAAAAAATTTAAATTTTTTTATTTTTTTATTATTGCTCGTAAACTGAAACCGATATAAAAAAATTTAAATTTTTAATTTTTTTTAATTATTGCTCTTAAACTTAAACCGAAATAAAAAATATAATTAAATTTTTTTTTATTATTGCTCGTAAACTGAAACCGAAATTAAAAAAATTTAATAAATTTTAATTTTTTTTATTATTATTGCTCGTAAACTGAAACCGAAATAAAAAAAATTTAAATTTTTTTATTTTTTTTATTATTGCTCGTAAACTGAAACCTATATAAAAAAAATTTAATTTTTAAATTTTGTTTTTAATTATTGCTCTTAAACTTAAACCGAAATAAAAATAATAATTTTTTACATTTTTTTTATTATTGCTCGTAAACTGAAACCGAAATAAAAAAAATTAAATGGACTAACGTTGCAACTGTTCGTTAGTTAAATGGACTAACGTTGCAAATGAGAGGTAACAGACTACATATAATAGGATGAATTTTCAATAACAAACAAAAATGGCTACATACAATAACAAAAAATGACAAGTTGAATACATTTTCAAGTCATTAGCTCATATATCTTCATCCGCCCTCTACGTACAGGCACAAGAAAGAGGGTAGAATCTGAAAGGATGTGGTAGTCATCAAGGGTTCGGTCATCATCGAGCAACTTTTGTCCAACAAAGAAGAAATTCTGGTTGCATGGGGGAACACCAACCATATCTGTTATCTTGACTTTGACATCCCCAATTGTGTCAGAACTTTTGACTTCCACAGAGACGGGTTTTTCAGTAAGGGTGTTGACTATCTGTATACATCCCTTCAACCTAGGCACGAGAAGAAGGGTGTATCTACTTCAATGATGAGAAATTCAGCTTTTACTTTCATCCTTTACCTCGTAACTTTGACTTTTTTTTATCTTTCTCTAATAATGTGTTATTATAATCTATGCACTCGGACATCATGATTCAAAAATATACAACATCTTCTCATAACCACTTTTAAGTTGTCTTTGGTCAGGGACGGAACCAGGATGCGGAATGACTAGGTACATTTTGAATAAACTAAACAATAGTATAAACATAATTTTTAAGGACTATGTACAATTAAGAAAAATCGAAGTTTTTTAACAAAATTGACACTAAGACACATATACTTATGGGTGTCCATGGACCCCCAAGACACCCCTGATTCTGTCCCTGTGTTTAGTAGTTGGTAGGTTAGAATTAGAGTCACAATGGAATATATCACTACAATGGGTGGAGTGGAAAATTATAGCCTTCTAGATTGGTGGCTAAAGGTCCGAATGCAACACAGAGAAAATTAATCTATTTGTAGCCACAAAGGTTCACATGGAATCAGCCGGGTCGCAATGTCGAATGAAAAATCCAGGTAACCCAAAAAAAATTAAAAAATTCATTTGTTTTTTAGTTTTAGAATGTATTGGTTAAAGACTTTCATTAGCTCGTTAGATAATGAGACCATGAATCGAACCTGATTGAAACATTTTATTACCCTATTTAGTGCATTTCGTCGTAACCGCTATTTACATTACATAGCTCACCCTTTACATTTTCTTCATTTCATTCCGGCATAGAATGATTTTTTTTATCAGTTTTCATTAATTTTATTCATTTTCAACGTTCATTGCGACATAGCAAACTCTATAAAAAATATTGTTTACTCCATCACCACACTATATAATAGAGGAGACCATGACACATCACTATAGCCACGTCATTGCCATCAATGCCATGTCAATGATGACTCACTGATGACATGGCATGTATCATACAGAAATTATTTTAATTTAAATGCACTATATAATAGTGGAGACCATGACACATCACTATAGCCACGTCATTGCCACCTCAATATCAAATCAATGATGACTCATATGATAACATGGCATGCATCATACAAAAATTCTATTTAAATGCAGGCTTTAAAAAGGAAGCAGGCAAGAATCTAACATAGAATCTTTTACACAAAGGAACAACAACTTAACCGTTTATTTTCTAATTAATTCATCGTTTATTTTCAAATTAATTCATCGGGTATCGTCAATTTTAAGAGTTGTAGTTCAGTGAAATCTGGTGTGAAGATAGATACAACAAGAATAACCAAGGCTTTTACTAGCTCTTTAACCCAACCAAAATCCTTTATAGCTTGCAAGAATTCTTATGATCTTTCCTCTAACCGAAGAAATGATGCTTCTTTGATGATTTTTGTGACGTCTTGAATTGATTTTAACCAAATAACACCTACTAGTTTTTGTATGCCATCATCCTTGATAATATATTAGAACTAGAAAAAAATGAATTATGATGCTGGTGTTGATGGAGAACAGCAGCCAAAAGCCCCCTCGCGTCTCCCCGCTCGCATCAATGAAGTTTTTTTTCTTACTACTGACTCTGAATGAAAGCTGCGATAGTGCGTATATGCCTATGCAACCACTTACAGGCCCACAACATATTCGGGTACAAGTGGTCTCTAGGTGTGCCTATATTTTGGACATGTTAGTTAGCAAAAGAGAAAAGAAAGAATTATGTAGTGTATTTTGTGTTAAATTTTGTATAAGTGGGTATTGTTTAGGCTAATGGGTAAAAAGGTATAATTTTGTAAAAGTTAAGACGCAACCACTAAGAGTAAACCGTTTAACTATGTACGCGAGATAACTTATCCGGTTAACTAAAAAGGGTAAATTTTGTGGAAAAATAAATAGTAAAGTATTTATTAAATTGATGACCTGAAATTTACGGGTTGCTACAGTCTCCAAAATTAAAATGAATAGTAAAGTACAATGTTAAATAATGACATGAAAATTACAAATTCTTACAATCTCCACACGTTAAGGGAACTCTGTCCTTAGAGTTCATTTAGTGCCGTCAGCTTGCTGGGCGTTCGAGAAGAGGCGAGGGTAGGAAACAAATATTGAGTAAATAATGGTTAATACATAAAATGTCTGCGATGTGTATGTATGTACGTATCAATTGTTATGAAAATCCTTAATAAAAGGATTGAATATCTGTACTGATGAGAAGGCAAACGAAAATGAAGAATTAATAAGTCATATTGATGATCATAGAAGCACATACCGAGTAACAATACGTATCAGAATCGAAAATGAATTTATACCCACAATCAATGGGAACGGAGTAATCAATGAAATTACTAATCTATAAAGGAAATGAATGCCAATAAACAAGTTATAATGAATTTGATATTTAAGGGATTCAGAATCCTAAAAGAGAGATCTAAATATTCTGTAAACAATGCCGCAACAAAACATCAATCAAGGAAATGAAAAAATCAATAGATCATAAAAAAATGTTCATAGCATCACAAGTGAAATCAATGAGTGTATATGAAGAAACAATAAAAGATATCATGAGCATGTAAAATACGAACATGTCACCGATTTAAAAGATTACGTAAAAGAACATCCGTATAGATGTAAAAATGATTCACAATGAATATCCAGTGAATCGTTATAAACAATTTTACATACCAAAGAAGTATAAAGAATCATCTGTACGAATAATCAAGCAAATGAAAGAACCAATTGTTCATAATAATAATAGATAGAAGTAAGTATCAAGGATATCCGTACAAATATAGTAACGGTCAAAAGAAATGAACGTAAAGAATTTTTCGATCAACAAAATAAACGTAGAGAGTCATTTGTTCTAATAGATCACAAACCGAAAGACTATAGAGAGTCATCCGTAAAATTAATTGATGCAAATAAGGGAGTTAATAACATATGGCTAAAACAAGCACATATTAAGGAATGATATATTAAGGGTGTTAAAATGGGATATGGGAAATTAATAGTACAAACAATTAATTAATGAAAAAAGTGGATATATTCATATCACAAAGCGAACAATACATCGAGAGATTTAAAAGAAATGTTTTAAATAAAAGGTCATCATTAACTAGGATGATTGAGATTCTCTCCACAGAGTGGGGGCTGCTGGTTGTCGTTAGGCGTGCTTCGTTCTCAGCCTCTCGGATCTCATTTTACTTTAAGAGAAATAGTATGTCAGTCATACGTTAGGCTATGTGTCGCTTGATAGTTGCCGAACTTAGTAGTTGATTTCTTGGCGTCATGATTCTCCAAAATCACAAGAAGTAAAGAGAAAAAGAATAACGTTAATAAGCCGTGTTCCAAAAGTAGATGTTCCAAAGCGCCATGTACGAGGTGACAAGTTAATAGTCGTGTTCCAACTTATCAGAATGTTTCTATGTGGTGGGTTACGTGATGACGTATGCGTTTCATAAGTACGAGGCTAGTGCTCAAACTAGGAGTTGGATAAAAAATAACTAACGAGATCGACAAACTATGATATCATCAAAAAGAGAATTATGTAAAGTCATGAGAAGTTTTAGAGACCATTGTATTACTAACAATGTCTTGAGAATGTTTTAGACATCGTTGTATTACTAACAATGTCTTGAAAATAAATGAGACCATTGTGTCACTAACAATGTCTTGAGAAAAGTTTAGAGACCATCGTGTAACTTACAATGTCTCATTTATTTTTCATTGTGTCACTCATAATGTATTAGAAGAGTTTTAGTATTTAAATAAATAAACCTTATATAAAAATATAGTGATGCTCTGGTAATTAGATATAAGTGATCGAAAATATTCAATATTTATATAAATAAATAACGACGCTCTGGAAAATAAACACGAGTAATCAAAAATCAAATCAAGTATCTATATAAATAGCCTTTGTATAATACTTTAATAGTGGTGTTATAAATATAATAGCATAGGCATTCAGAAAGTATACGCGCACGGATATTGAGTAAGGCAATAAGGGAATCCTAATATATATAGTAGTTATAGTCTAGGTTCTAAATGCAACTTAATTCTCTAAAACCAGTGCTCTAATACCAATCTGTAACACCCTCAATTTTGAGTAGCAGCGAAAGATAACTGGTGGTGCTACTTTATAGCGCAAAGTACAAGTTACAGAAAACGACCTCTAAATGAGAGGTTTTGAAAAGTTACACATTTGATTAATTTAAACATCAGAGTTTCAAAGGAGGTCCCAACAGTTATACATTACATGAATGTCTTTAAAAAATTGAATGGTAACGATATACAAAGCCATCAAAATATGTCGTGCAACTTTCTTACAAGATAACACATTATGGAACTGAGATAAACATGCTAAAAATGTCAACAAATAATGTTGAGTGAAATTCATAGGTTTGATAATAAAGCAGTATTAAATTAAACCAAGTAATATTTCAGAAATCATAATAGTGCTTCAGTGAGATGTTTAGTGGATCACAAGATTTTAAGTAAAGTTGACACATTCAAAAGTCGAAAGCATTTATTATTGCACTAAGCTCATGACACCGAAATCTTAACGCTACGTGCAAATCTTATCCAGATTCGTGCCCCGAGACTGGATGTTCTATCAAACACGAGTATTTCCTCAAATGTTAAATGCGTCCAATTGACATGGTGTTAGTTTTTGCATACCCGGACGGGGGTGACCAGCCCCATTAGATCTATTCACAGCTTTCGCATTCACTACACAAAAAGTAATTAATCGATGCATGATATAGTGGACTTAAAAGCAAAAGTGGTACTTAGGCAATAATAATATGAGGAAAAGCATACAGTTTAAACACTTGCGTCCATAAGTAAAAAGTTAAGTAACATGTATCTCACCCAAGAAGTTTATAAAACAGTTGAACATGTAAAAGTGGGGTTATGAACTCACCTTATGCAATAAGATGAAAGATAACAAGAAATAAGCGTCGGGAGTTGGGAAAAGTCCTAGGTGCAACCTAAAAATAATGTCGCGTCTAGGATTTATAAATATTACGCAAATAAATGTAAATAACTTTTTATAAAGTTTTTATATATATTTAATATTGTGCTTAGGGTTTTTCTTTTTAATTTTTATAAAAGCATTTGTGCCCAAAAAGTCCAAGTTAAATATTTGTAAGCCCAATTATATGGGCTGATTGGATTTTTAGCTTTAGTCCAAGTTCATAAGCCTATAACTCTTAAACCGTAAATGATCTCGATTCGGTTATCCGATATGTGGGTCCGACCACTTTGGGTTTTATAAAAATATGATCAAATGGTCAAAGTATTATCAAGTATCAACGCTGGTAGATTTCTAGATTATAGCAGTCTCGATAAAACGGTCATATCTCCCAAACTGTAAATCCATTAAGGCTGGTTCAACTTGCTAATTTTAAGTCAGATAGTCCTCTGCAACTTTCTTTTTACACCAACAGTGGTTACTAAATAAACACTAGTACAAAAAGTGGTATTGGTCACACAAAAATGTGTGACTATATACATATAGTCACACACGCGAAAAGTTTCGTGTGTGACAAAAGGTCGCGCGGCCGTAGGTCACCTACAGTCACGCATTCGAGTTAGTTGACTATATTTGGTTCGCGCCCGGGCCGTAGGTCACCTACAGTCAAGCATTCGAAGTTGTCACTACATAGAATGCTTTTAGTAGTCCGTTATCCTCGTTTTTTGTGTGACTAAATCGGTACAATTTTAATGACCGTTAACAAATGTACAACCAACAAAGCATGTTTTTTTGTATATTTAGTAAAATACAAATTAACATAGTGTGGAAAAAAGGTTAATATGTTGGTGACCATATGGTGTTTAAAGTGAAGAAATGTGTATTTTGTGTGACTATTGTTTATCCAATGGCCACATGAATTTTATGTTTGTGTGAATTTGTGTTATATTTTGCCACACCACAACATTGTTTGTTTTGGAGTATTTAGTCACATACAAGTAGCATAAAGTGACCAAAGTTGTTAATAAGTGTGATATGGTGTTTTTAAATTTGAAGAATGTGTATTTTTGTGTAGACTATTCGATCATCCATTGGCCACATGAATTTGACAGTTTGTGTGAACCTTTTGTAATATTTACGCCACACAATGCATGTTTTTTTGGGTATTTAGTCACATACCACTAAGCCTTAAAGTGGGTCCAAAAGTGATAATAAAGTCATGACCATATGGTGTTTAAATAGAATAAATGGGTATTACTATGTAACTGATGTTCATCTTTTTTACAATGGACACATGAATTTTATGTTTGTGTGTGGCATTTGTAATATTTAGTCAACAAAAGTATGTTTCTTTTGGGTGTTTTGTCATCAAATTAAGCATAAAAGTGGCCAAAGGTGTTTAATAAGTTTTTACCATATTGGTGTTTATATTGAAAAATGTGTATTTTGTGAGACTATTGATCATCCAATGGTCACATGAATTTTATGTTAGTGTGGCCTTTTGTAATATTTAGTCACACAAAGCATGTTGTTTTGGTATTTAGTCACATTTATTTAAGCATAAGTAGCCAAAAGTGTTATATAAGGGTGACCTATGGTGTTTAAATGAAGAAATGTGTATGTATTTTGTGATGTGACCTAATGTTTTATCATCCAATGGCACATGAATTTTTATGTTTGTGTAGCCTTTTGTAATATTAGTCCACATAAAGCATGTTTATTTGGGTATTTAGTCACATACATCTAAGCATTAAAGTGACCAAAAGTGTTAATAGTGTGAACATATGTTGTTTAACGTTGAAGAAAATGTGATTTTGTGTGTCTTTGATATCCATTGCCATAAATTTTATATTTGTGTGGCCATTTGTAATATTATTACACAATGCATGTGTTCTTTTGGGTGTTTAGTCACATACAATTAAGCATAAAGTGGCAAAAGTGTTAATAAGTTGACCATTATGGTGTTTATATTGAAGAAATGTGTATTTTGAGTGACATTGATAATCCAATGGTCACATGAATCTTTATGTTAGTGTTGCCCTTTTAGTATATTATCACACCAAAGCATCGTTTGTTTTGGGTATTTAGTAATATAATTAGCATAATGTAAGCCCAAAGTGCTCAAGAAGTGTGACCAATATGGTGTTTTATAGTGAGAAAATTGTGGTCTAATTTTGTGTGACTATTGATCATCCAATGGCCACATGAATTTTATGTTTGTGTGACCTTTTGTAATATTTAGTCACACAAAGCATGTTTTTTGGGTGTAGTTAGTCACATACAATTAAGCATAAAGTGACCAAAAGTGTTAATAAGTGTGACCATATGCTGTTTAAGGTGAATAAATGTGTATTTTGTGTGACTATTGATCATCTAATGGCCACATAAATTTTATGTTTGTGTGGCCTTTTGTAACATTTAGTCACACAAAGCATGTTTGTTTTGGGTATTTAGTCACATATAATTAAGCATAAAGTGACCAAAAGTGTTAATAAGTGTGACCATATGGTGTTTAAAGTGAAGAAATGTGTATTTTGTGTGACTATTAATCATCCAATGGCCACATGAATTTTATGTTTGTGTGGCCTTTTGTAATATTTAGTCACACAAAGAATTAAGCAAAAATGACCAAAAAGTGTTAACAAGTGTGACTATATGCATCTTGTAGTCACATTTAAAAAAAAAAATTATTTGTTGCATGTACGTATCAGAAATTAATTAAACAAAAGAATATATGAACATGTTGAAATACATACTTGTGGTAGTACCGACACATTTTCTTTGGATTGGGAATCTTGACTTGTAGAATCCTTTCGGATTGATCTAGTCGTTTTCTTAGCTCCCACATATTTAACAGTTTCCTGTATGCATATAAAACACGGTAAATAAATAAGACATGTATGTAGAATTCAAAAATCACAGGGGGGTGTTTTATTAATTACTTACCCTTTTTTGCATTTCCTTCCGAATGCTCGCATCATTCTGATCACATCCAACAACAGTTGTTCCGCCCTCCTCATCAGCACTGCTATTTATTGGATGAATTTCCACCGGAGACACCTGCAATATAAATTAAGAAATGTGTTGGGATTAAAAGGATTCTTAGTACTGCTGATGATACTGCTGCTGGTTATGGTTAAGATTGCTGGTTGAAGACTGAAGAAAATATACCAAGTCATTAGTGCTACTAGTACAAATGTTAGTACTGCTAGTGTTAGTTGCAAATGTTAGTATAACATTTTCCAATCGAAAAATAGATGAGTAAATGCGGGCCCAATGTTCGGTTTGTCATAATATCCGGTCCATTTTAAGTTTTGTCTAGATTTCAGTTAAGGCCTTGTAACAATAAAGTACTATACAAAATTTCTATAGTAAATTGAGACATAAGTAAGTTTACTGATATAGATGCAGATGGTCGGTTGGTAAGTGAACTACCATATATTCTCATGGTCGTCAGTTCGATTCCCAACTCATCAGTTTTATCCGATTTATTTTTTTAACAAAACACAAATTTCATGCCTTATCGTTTATATTTCTTTCTCATAGCAGTAGATATCATTCCCCTTTCCCTGCTTCCGCGACTACAGGTAATGGACGCTTAGATGAATAAGGGTGTAGATATTCCATACTATTCGTCCCCGTGTTTAATCAGCGTTTTCAGTTGAGGAATCAGAAACTTTTTTCTCACTTTACTCGGATAATGCTAAACCGAAAAGGTGGTTTTGCTGCGATGGTTGGTGTTGAGCCTTATAATGCTCATCAGATTATGTAATTACAGTTTACATATCGAATATGATTTTGGGCTCAAAGTTAGGTTTGTCATACCATCCGGCCTATTTCAAGTTTTCTCTTGATTTGAGTTGGGGTGTTTTTGGACCAAAACCAAACCTTTTTTGAATTTTGGACCAAAAGTGAGATCGCACCAAACCACAAGGACCAAAAATGTACGTAACTCGCCTTGTAACAATAAAGTACTATACAAAATTTCTATAGTAAATTGAGACTTAAGTAAGTTTACTGATATAGATGCAGATGGTCGGTTGGTAAGTGAACTACCATATATTCTCATGGTCGTCAGTTCGATTCCCAGCTCATCAGTTCTATCCGATTTACTTTTTTAACAAAACACAAATTTCATGCCTTATCGTTTATATTTCTTTCTCATAGCAGTAGATATCATTCCCCTTTCCCTGCTTCCGCGACTACTGTCTTTGGACGCTTAGATGAATAGATGGTGTTGATAGTTCCATTACTTCGTCCCGTGTTAATCAGGCGTTTTCAGTTGAGGAATCAGAAACTTTTTTCTCACTTTACTCGGATAATGCTAAACCGAAAAGGTGGTTTTGCTGCGATGGTTGGTGTTGAGCCTTATAATGCTCATCAGATTATGTAATTACAGTTTACATATCGAATATGATTTTGGGCTCAAAGTTAGGTTTGTCATACCATCCGGCCTATTTCAAGTTTTCTCTTGATTTGAGTTGGGGTGTTGTAAATATAATTTGGGTTAAAACCGTACGTAAAGTTTATGTACATACTCAGGTAAGTTTAATACTAAGGACTTATGTAGTGAGTTGGTAAGGGAACTGTTTTATATTCTCAAGGTCTTAAGGTTCAATTCTCAGTTCAGCACATAATTCATTTTTGTTTTTTTGTACAAAACACAAATTTCATGCTTTTTTGTTTATATTTCATTCTCATAGCAGTTTTCTTGATTTTATTGTAGATATCAATCCAATATTGGAACGAAATTCATGCTAAAGTGCATCAAATACTAAAAAAATAGAAACGAGTTTAAAAGCTATAGATGTCACCCCTATAACCATAACTATATAACAAATGCAGTTAAACGTCGGGCATCGTTTATGTAAAGGCAATTGTATAAACATGAAACGACTATTAAGAAGCTTGTAATTACAACGACGACTCTAAATAATCATTAATTAGCCCGGCTTGACCTTAAAAAAAATACATTGACGAATGACCATACAAACACATCCAACCAACAAGACCCTAAAATCACTTTCACCTGTTATCAGTGGCGGAGCCAGGATTTTGGTATATAGAGGGCAAAAAAAAATTCTTCGAAAAAAGCTCCAAAAACCGCAGCTTTTTAGTAGCGTTTTAGCACTTTTTAACAGCTTTTAGTAGCGTTTTAGCAGTTTTTAACAGCTTTTTCGCAGCTTTTACCAAATTTTTAGCATCTTTTAGCAGCTTTTCAACAACTTTTTGATATTTAAGCACGTAATTCATGTTTGTCTTTTTGTACAAAACACAAATTTCATGCTTTTTTGTTTATATTTCATTCTCATAGCAGTTTTCTTGATTTTATTGTAGATATCAATCCAATATTGGAACGAAATTCATGCTAAAGTGCATCAAATACTAAAAAAATAGAAACGAGTTTAAAAGCTATAGATGTCACCCCTATAACCATAACTATATAACAAATGCAGTTAAACGTCGGGCATCGTTTATGTAAAGGCAATTGTATAAACATGAAACGACTAGTAAGAAGCTTGTAATTACAACGACGACTCTAAATAATCATTTTAACCCGGCGCGACCTTAAAAAAATACATTGACGAATGACCATACAAACACATCCAACCAACAAGACCCTAAAATCACTTTCACCTGTTATATATGATGTCGATCTGTAGCACGATGTGGAATGACATCAACAGGTGAGAATATATCCTAAGCTATGATAACTATCCAGATACGTACGGATATATCTTCTTTTAGCACTCAAAGCACACGGGTATCGTTTTTCAGCACTCAAAGCACCACATAAGTCACACCAACGACGCACATGCATGTCGTTTTGATACTGGGCTACCGGGTTGCTTTTGGGCTGCATTCTTTTATGCGACATCTCTGTTATAAAATTGGTTAGTCACAATGTTTTGGGATTAAGGTTTGCCTGCTTATTATTGTTATGCCGTGTTATTTTTTGTTATTATACATACTAAAGCCCGTTCAAAGATGATATATGTAGTTTGTCATTTCCCTTGCATGTGGGAAGTTGGTTTACTGTGAATTTCTGCTACGTGATGTTTTTAGTTCTTCTATATGGTTGCACTTACTGCTAGGATTTTTTTTTCACCTTTTTTCTTTTCTTCTTCATTTTTTAGTCGATATTGACGACAATATCGTTGGTATGTGGCACATGCCGTTTGTTTATTGCCAAGTCCGTTGATGATAATTTAAGCTTTACTCCGGTAGTCTGGTGTCTTGCTAGCGAGCTTTTCATTATAATTCTGCCGTTAAGGAAATATATAGGCGAGCTTAAATATCCATACTGCAAATTAAATAGTGAATGTATGATTTCTATTATAAAAGCTATGAAGTTATCAAAATGAAACTTTACGATTTTATCATTACCATTTGTGAAGTTTTGTAGATTGTTTTTCTATCTTAAATTACGACAACTACCCTTTTTTGTTCTATTTTACGTACACTTTCCATTTTAGATTGTAATCTATACTATTTATAAAGCATTTCATTACAATTCTTGAAAACTGAAAACTTAAACAATTAATGTTGAAATGCATATATCAGTTGTACACTTAAAAAACCATCCTCATGATTTCGGTAAGCATATATGGAAACATTCAAATTAAATTTTAATACCTTTAAAACTTAATCTCATGATTGACTCATCCATAGAAACATTCAAATCAAATTTTATCACCAAAGGGTTTTAAAGACCCTATATAAACAACCATTCCCATTCACTTTTCACAAACATTCTAACTCGTCGGATTCTTCCACTACTGCCGACAACCACATCACCACCACAAGAATCTTCATGTTTTACAGCCGTCGCTTATATCGTTGTTGCCGTCTCGCGTCGCCCGAAAAAACAGGTTATATAATTTTTTTACGACAATGACGGTATTTTTAATATATTTATAATATTTTTTTAGATAGATTCATAAGTTTTATTTATAGATCTATAACTTTTATTTCTATATGTACGTTTTTAATCTTTTTTTACGTTTTTCTTAACAGCCGCAGCTAGCCGGAAAAAAATCTGCTCGCCGAAAAATCCAACTACTCGCCGAAAAACCTAGCTGCTCGACGGAAAATCACTACAACACAAGTGGGCTAATGCTACGGTAGCAATCTGTTGCAAATCTCGCTGGAATAAAGTATTTGTATGTTTTTTGTACAAAGTTATAAAGTTTGTTGTATAAATGTTGTAACTTTGCTGTGTAAAATTTGTAGTAAGTTGACTTTTGTAGTAAGTTGACTTTTGTTAGTAAGTTGACTGGACTGAAATATACGATTGAAAGATATGGTAGTAAGTTGACTGGACTGAAATATTCGATCAATAAAATACATGGCTGGACTGAAATATACGATTGAAAGATATGGTAGTAAGTTGACTTTTGTTCACTGAAATGATAGTAAAGTGTGGTGAATTTGTATTTATTGTGTTTCCATTTTTTATAATTTGGGTATATTTGGTATGATTATTAAGTAGTAAACAATGCATTTATTATGATTGAAACATATATTGTTTTCAAAGTCTTATTTACGAACAATTTATGGTGATTGAAACATGCGAAAGATTTTGGGTATATTTGGTATGATTATTAAGTATTAAACAATGCATCTATTATGATTGAAACATATATTGTTTTCCAAAATATATGCATCATAAGTAACTTATAAAATTGTCAAAGTTTAATATGTATTTGAAAGAAAAAAAAACTTTTCCAAAACGTGAACATGTATAAAATAATTTATAAAATTACCAAAAAAACCTTTCAAATTTAAAAAATATGACAGCAAAAACTCATGACATACAAAGTGACTTTAAATAACCTTAAAATCTGAAACAAAATATACGCTAAATAATCCAGCAAAAACATGACCCGCGCAACGCACGGGCCGCAGTTCCACTTGTTAGGATAATATATAGTAGAGCAAAGTCAATTTACAAAGAGTTAAGCTTAATGGCTGGCAATATATTTAAGGGATGTATTTAAGATCATATTGTTTTCTAACTTGTTTTAGCACTATTAAGAAAAAATATAGTAGAACAAAGTCAATTTCAACAAATTAAGAAAATACATAGTAGAACAAACACGTATTTAATTACTTGGGTGATAATAAATAACGGATGTACCAAGAAGTTTTACGTTGTTATTTATTATCTCGTAATTAATGTAATATTTTATTTTCAGTTTCAGTACATGTTTTTATATGTTTTTGATAAATGTTAAGAATTTTTTTTCAGTTGAATTATCGCATATTACAACCGTTTGCAATTACATTTTGATCTTTTCACGTTCTATTTTGAACGTTACACGAAAAACTTACCACAATATCGCATATCGTTAATTATCGGCCGCTAGGAATTTTCGCCGCTATGCGCGGGTACTCGCCTAGTCAACACCAAAGTTTTGCATATCATTTTTTACATTCTAAAAGTACTTAAGATCAAATAACATACATGAACAATATATCAACAAATTACTTATAAAAAGTTTTAACAAACACATTTTACAATTTTCATTCCCAAACACTACATAATATGTTCACAATCAACATCAAACAAATCATACAATCCAAGTAATCAACAAACAAGTGATACATTTATTTCTAGAATAAAAAAAAAACCAGATAACATATAGTTGAAGTATAATAATAAACTTATATATACCAAGTACCACATATATAAACTCTATAAGTTGATAGAGTTCAAAGAGACCATGTTGATTGAAAGCGAGGAGCGTCTCCATACCCTTCAACCATCCTCTCCATCACTTGCGCCTCGTGCCCATTTGTACCCTGCAACAACAATTTTCATACCATGTATTAAATGAAATTGATATTCATGATATTTTAGAAGTACCAACCAAATAATGATGCTAAAGAATGATTTCTTTTCCCAAAATTATCATTTGGGTACTGTCCTTTTTTATACATTCAAGATTTGAGTTTACACAATGAGCTTGGATTATCTGTACGTGTGTATACTGTGATAATAAACGAATGTGGTTGTAGATTGTGTTCATTTTCTACATATATGTGCGAAAGTTAATTTCTAACTAATAGGTTGCGTGTTTAAGTTTCGTTAGGGACAAATTTGCGAAATTGATGTGTTTATATGAAATTATATAGAATATAGATGAGTTTCAAAGAAAAAATATGACACTAAATTAATATAAAACAGACAATGAAATGATATAAAGAAACAAAATTCTAGTCTTCTACGGTAAACAAAAATGATTTACTTAACAAATGAGTATTACTCTCAAGATGTTTTGTATACGACTTATGTAGATATCAATTTCAAACACTATTTTTATGAATTCTAAACACAAATCTAATCGATTATGACAATGTGAGAATGGAGTTTATTTTGTGAAAATCTGTTAACAAGGTAACATGAAGTACCAAAATTTTAAGTTTGGTTTATATTTGTATTCACTACTTTATAGTAGTAGCTAATAAAAATGTAATTCAAAGTTCAAGATCTTGCTACTACTATATTTGTATTTGAACTTTGAATTACATTTTTATTTGTATTTGATCTTGAATTACATTTTTATTACTATAATAAATTAGTAATAAATAGAAAAAAGTGAATTACTACTTGATATCAAATATCTTGCAAGATCTTGCAAGATAAATGAAAATTTACTACTTGATAAGTGAACATCTATTTAAGTGAGTGAATTTTTTATTTCTATTTTGCAAACTAAATGACATACTTTTTAATAATTGTCGTGTATTTCAAGCAAAAATTAAATTATCTGTTCTTATATTACTTAATTATCGTGTCGAATTTCCATTTCTTTTCCAACAAGGTTTACATACTGTACTATTGTCTCTACCATTCTGTTAGCGAGCATTTGTAAAAATTTGATACTGCGTTCAGCGTTATTGCTTATTAAATCTGTTTGTTTAATTTAGAAATAACTAATTTTGAGTTGCTTAGTTCAGTATACAAGATAAGTAGTTTATGAAACTCTGATATGCAACTCCGATCTCTCACTTAGTATCTTTTTTTAACATCATAATGAAAGAGTTGTCCGCAACAAGTGTGAAGTCATACCTTCATAGTCTCCATAGCATCCATTTCGGGGGAGTTGAAGTCATAGAACATGCTTGCTGCTGAAAGCTTCATTGAGAGAAACTAACAAACAAATAACAAAGAACCTTGAAGCATAATTTTTTACAATCTTGAAATTAATCATTTTAATTCTGCAAGAAATAACAAAATTCACCTCGATTTGATTTTGCAATGATCGTACATAATTGATTATTACATCCAACATCACTGACATTCCCATCGTCTATGACAAGAAATTGCACAATGTAAATTAGAAAAAAATAATTTGGAAGAACTTGAACAAGATACTGATGCAACGATTGATCGATTTAATAACTTCATACCTTGTAGCATCCTGGAACAAGATCTTGCAAGCGTCGTAATTTTTCATTTATCTTCTCTCTTCTCATCTAACTCAGATATCAAATAGAAAAAAGTGAATACAAGGCTTAAAAGTAGATCTAAAACATTGTGGTTTACGGTTCTTTTAAGGAATAATGTATATTTATTTAACAAGATATAAAATAGAAGCTATATTTAGTTATGTTTCTCTATAATATAAGTAAATTGAAAGATATGAAACACAAACCCTTTCAGCCAAACTGTGACTATCAGTTGCTTCACCTCTCTTTGCTCTAACATGAACAACTTCTCTTGGTTTCTCATCTCCGACGTCGTTCTTTTTTCGCTTTTTACCACCACGACCCTAGTCAATGTACCGAGTCAGTTGTAGCAAAAAGAAGGATCAAACCCAAATAATCTAGAACCAAAAAAATCTTTAAATTTCTCTCCATTAATTAATTACCTTAGTTTCTCCGGTGAGACCAGGACCAAATGGTGGAGGATCTGAATTCAAGAAGCTTTCCACCCTCGTCTCCATACCATCACGTTGAGGGCCAAATATCATAGGGAAAGGGTTCATATGATCATAGACCGAACCAGATTGATGATCAACAAAGAAATTGAAGTTTTGAATGGCATCAGCATTATCTTGCAAAGACATAAATGAAAGAGGATGAGACCTTTGATGACGGTGATGAAAGTCCGAGAAATTGTCACCAGACATAGGCATGAATCCATGAAGATTAGCTTCAGTTGAGTTGAAATTTTCAAGTTCCGTGTTCATATTGTTGTCTAGGAGCTCCAAACTTGAGTTGATTCTTAGGGTAAACCCATCCACCATATGAAAGCTCTTTATAAACAAATTAAGTTCAAAGACAGCCAAACTGTACTTGTGTAATAGGACATAGAAAAAGAGTAAAAGATAGATGCATGGTGCATAAAGTTGTTGATTGGTTGGCCTTGATTCAATAATTAGGTTTTCCTACTTTTAAGTTCCAAACTTGAATTCAAACTTACTAGGGTTTCCATTTTTAGAAACTTTTGCTTTTCTTTTTTACTATATGGTAGTAAACGTGTTGTGGGTCCACATACAAATTGATAGATTTAGGGGACTGGACCACAATATGGTTTTTGATCAAGTATGGGGAATTTTGAGGATGCATCGCCATTATTGATAGTGTTATTGGGGTTGAATTTCTTGGGAAGTGAATAGGGGCCTAACTAGTTTTACCCATAACTATCATGCTTTCTTGACATTAGGTTTTCATATCAACAAATTAATGGATGCATCTTTGGTAAGATGTAAATCATAAGTTACCAATTTTTCGCATGGGTTTTTGTCACTATGAATTTAATGTTCATACTTATGTCAAGTTAAATACAAGTCGTTGTTGCGAAAAGGAAGACGCGGAGCACCCCGACCGCAGCATGTATATAAGGCATACCATACAAATTTCATGAGATGGAGGTCGTAAACGAATCCTCAAATTATAAAAAAAGACATACATATAATTGACAATGTAAAAAACTAAATTAAGCTACAAGGGCATTTATTACACATGATAGATCAATATCATAATAATTTGACTCAACTCTTTCGCATAAGATCCAAAAGATGTTAACGTTTATTAAATCCTAATGATAACCCATATTTGGTAACCCTTGTGTAATAAGTCTTCTATTACCAAAATTTGGAATAGAACACTACCCTACATTGATTATAAGTCGACAGAAGTACCAAATATCGAACAAGACAATCTTACATCCTACCTTATTTGACTGCAAAACTACAAACAAATAGTTAATCTTGTATTAACGTAACCATTAATCAATGCCTTTTTATGTAATCTATTTAAAGGTGTTCACGTGTACATGCATAGAGAATGTATATTTAACTAGCTTATAAAAACTAGGGCAAATTGCACTATTATGTAATGAACCCTGTTCCAACTTGCTATTAATGTATCTAGCGCGCAAACTCTAAAATTTACATTGTGATGGATTGATATTGTAATTTGCTGCTATTTTATGTAGCGAACTTCAAAACCTACATATTGATCTTAGTATTCAGGGACGGAATCAAGGAGGCCTCGGAGGGTCGTGGGACAGTAGTGTTAATTTTGTTAGAAAAAACCTTGATTTTTCTTTAATGCACCTGGTCCCTAAAAATTATATTCGTAGCATTATCCAGTTTATTCCAAGTGCATCTGGTCGCATCGTGTCCTGGTTCCGTCCCAGCTAGTGTTATTGTATGTTACTTATTTTTAAAATTATCTATCGCATGAAGAGGCTCATCAATTAAGTTTAATATGCACTCTGTCTCGAAATAAGTGTTCTGTTTTGAGTTTTAAAATCTCTCTTTTTTTAATTTTTACTGTTAGTACAAAATATGTGTTGGGGGTGAAGTGGATCAGGAATACTTACTGGACTGGGCCGATAAGCTGTTAGTGGATTGGATCTTGTACTAGAAGAAGTAAGGAAGATGATTTCCTGCACAAATAAGGAAAAACCGCTAGTCTTACCGTGGGGACGGACCCCACGATTGGACTCCGGCGTAAGAGTAAGTACTCATATTGTCAGAGAATATGTATGTGATAAAGGGTGTCAGAAATTATGTACCTTGTGGTGTGTCAGATGACTCCTATTTATAGGGAAGCCTAGTACTAAGGTTTCTTAGTATTTCGCTTATATTCGTAGTGACAAGATTGGGACCCTTGTCGGGCAAGGATCCGCGATAATCGTGATTACAGACGTAAATCCCTTTCCGCAGACGTTGGTCGTTCCGCGGATGGTCTATGGGAGTGGCCCAAACCGATCCGCGCCCATCTTGCTATATTCGGGCCGTGCTAGTGTGGTCATGGGCTTAGTCTCAGCCCGTTATACTTATTGTTTATTTTGGTTGGGCCAAAGCCCAAATGTGACGGTATAGCCCAGGCCCGGAGGCCTGGTATACCCATTATATGTCATCAAGTCCCCTCAGTCTAGTATTTTTATTGTGTGCGACTCTGTGCTGCGTAGTAAACATTGCTAGACTTTATTCCTTACGTTCTCCTTATTCCGCGATTGCTTGTTTCTCCGTGACCTTTCCCTGATCGGGTAGGTAGGGTTTGGGTGACGTGTATTCACCCTGACCTTTCGTTT